>PVHY01003283.1:0-89160 GCA_004024945.1 Uropsilus gracilis | reverse complement strand
AAAAATATTCACTGTTCTTGCAATTACTGGAAAAATGTGACACATCTAGACATGATAGGGTGCTGGGTGACCTTGGCAGAGGCCTCCTTTTCCTTTCACCTTCATGCCCCCTGGATCGATGTACGTGACTCCAAGCTCCCCCTCAGCTCTGGCTACAACTGAACAAGGTCCCTCACAAATGGCCCTGCCCCTCAGTATCTTCAGCGCAATCACCCCAATAGCACCCCACACTCCTGATGAAATGGATTATACGAGTATCTCTTACCATGACCTGTGTCACACTTTGTCCCCTGCTGCAGCTGGAATGTTCTTTGGGCCCATATCCAAGTGATACCTCAGACTTTCCCTTGCTAAAGGGTTTCCTAAGCTACTTCACAAGAATAATCCTTCCGCAACCTCAGGGTAATCTGGGCCCTCTTTACATGACTGATCTAAAGTATTTAGAGAGCTTTCTCCTTAAGCAGACATACATCCTCTGAAAAGAAGGTAGTTTCTTATTTATCCTCACAGTTTGTGTGTAGCTTATAGATCCTTGTAGTGTGTGACATTGAAGGTCCTGCCCCAGCTGTGATGGCTAGAACAGTGGGGCTTAGCTGAGTCCCACTCCATGTGACTAGCCTGGATGAAAGCATGCTAGCCTCAGGTAGCTGGACTTTCTACATGGAACCAGCTTCCAAGAAGCTACCAGATCTCTTAAAGGTTGGACTTCAACATTCTATTGGCTAATACAGGTCAGAAGGCCAGCCCAGATTTCAGAGGACGGGAAGGCTGACCTTTAAAAGGAGTGGACCATGGCTGGAAGAGAGGAGGAACTATGGCGGCTATCTTCAGAGGCAACCACAAGTTCAATGACACTGACTGACCATTAGCAGAGCTGATCAAGGCCAAATGATCAAGGCAAAATTCATTCACAAGAATGAAAGTGAATCTGAAAATATCAATAAAAAGAGATAAGATTGGGAAGCAGAAGAGACTCAACTATGGGGGAGGGGCAGCGCAACCAGAAACCATAAGGGCAACCAGCCAGTCTGGTAGAACACGGCTCTCCAGAAGAGATACGAAGGCTAAACAGGGATTGGTCCAATGTAAAGTCATATCTCTGGTTTAGATTTTATCTCAGTGTTGCCTGGCATAGTTTCACATGCACTTGCATGTGAAAGTGGCTACAGTGGCTCTCATCCTGACCGTTTTGTGATGCTAATCTTGATGTTTCCAACTATAGAGTTCCTCAAACAGACCAGAAAACTTCTGTTTCTTCAGAATGGAGTAACATGAACTCTGTGGAAGGGGCAATCATAACTGCTGAAGGAAGCGAGAACTCTTGTCTTAAGGATCCACTCTGACCATTGCATCAGCCAGCCTATCTGAAAACAGAATCACTCCAACCTCCACCTGTTGAAAAGACACCACACCATACATGCAAATATGGGCTTCCATATCCTGATCAGACTAAATGGAGAGTCCTAACTAGATGTTAACCTGTTATCAGAAGGGCTGATGGATGCTTTTTTATGGAAACAGTGATGTTGTAGGGAAAGAGATAGATGAAAGAAACAGAAAGGTTCAAACTACTTCTGTGTGCTCTGGGACTATTAGACTAGCATCTCTGAATTTCTGGTTTCTTATCCAACTGAAAGTCATTCCATCCACCTTATAAGGTTGTCTTGGAGAATTAGATGCCCCAAAGTGTTAATTAATGAATGCTAATTCTCTTCTATTAACCTTGTCATGAATTTGCTTATTATCTGCTTTAGGATATTGAGTTCCTAAACAGTTGAACTGAGGAGACAGTTCAACTGTTGAAGAGACTATTAAGATGATGACTTTCTAGAAGATCTAAAAAGTATATACTGTGGTCACATTTGAGAAATTAACAGTAGTTCTTTCATAAACTTTATTCAGAGTTTGTGTAGCTTTCTATTGCATTTATCACTTTGAAAGAGTTTAAATTTAGTTGTTTTTTCATCTGGAAAAAATAATGCCGCATCAGTCAGTGACTGAAATGGTCTTATCTAAGTCTAATGATTTTGATCCAACACAAGTCTGCATAGATGAGCTGCCACAGAATACATCATGTCACCTCATCTTGCTTTTGTAGACTTCCATACAATGCTTCATCACTAAATTAGCCAGCTGTCATCAGAAGTCTAGCAGTACTAAGGCCAGAGGGTACAAAGAGTCATCATCATTTCTCAGAGAATGCATGATCGCTGAGGAGAAAAATACACAGATGACAAGATAGCCAGCAACGCCAGGCTATGCAGAATGCGTTCCTAATGAATGATAAAGACCATGTGTGCAGTCATGGGTCAGAGGGGAGCACAGCTCACTGTGCTACTCAGCAGGCCATGGTTGCATGGAGAATGGGAGCTTTACATTAGGCAATAATGAGAGCAAGCATGTGAAGAATGGCCAAGTGAAAGAAAATGCATTATTGAAAAGGCAAGTGGTATGAGAGTGAGCTCACATGGGGATGTGCAAGGCTTCCTGCAGACACAGCGAGAAAGCACCTCTCACTAGTGGTGCCTCACCCGCTGGCATGATGACAGTGAAAGGACCAGACTGTGAGTCCTTTGAATGCTGGAACAACTGGTCTTGGGTTGAAAGTGTTAGGGGAAAAGAATTTGAGATCCCCAAAATGATATGAACCCAGAACTCTGGTTAATCTGAATTTATTGCCTCCTTCATTTCTATTTACCTTAAATTTTGCTTTAAAGAGGACTTCACAGAAGACATACCAAAAACCCTTGTGTACAGGTGATCTGTGATTCCTTGTTGAGCTGAATTTAAAAGTGATTTAACTAACACTGCATTCTATAACTCAACTTGCTGTGCCATATCAAAGACATTTCCAACGGCAGTTATCATTTTATTGCTTTTCCTAAAAATGTATTTGTGCCTATGTACTTTGCCACATAGGGAGAGAAAATAGTGGTCAAAGTTATGAGTGAAAAGGTACCAGGGAAAAAAAGGTAGCAAAATATGCACGAAATACCGAGAAAAAGAGTCCTCTGAGTAGACTCACACTCTGCTTGTGAGGCGAGGCAACTGGAGAGAGATGACAGAGAATCTTTACCACCAATCTAGAACCAACATTCAGAACCTTGGACTCCTGTGAACTGAACCTCTCTTAATCTGAGCAGACGAATTGACTAAATGTTTACTCTTGAACTTCTTTGAACACTAACTTCTGCTTTTCAGTTTGTCGTGTCAATTTGTCTGAGCACTGAAATGGAAAACTGAATCGTTATTTCAAAAGTACAGATGGAGCCCCTTGTTTATAGTATAATTCTTTACACCAAATGGAACTGCAGGAGGTTCAAAATTTGTAAAGGTCTTCCAAAAATCCAAACACATTATTCATTTCAACAAATCTGACAATTTTTGAACTACATAAATTTTTGAACAATTTTTTCAGTCCATTCGTGTTAACTGAGGTTAATTTGAAGATACAGTACTTCCCAGAAGTAGTTGAATTCCAGAAGGCAATTTATGCCAGGGTGTAATTGAGTTGTACTTTTCTGCTTTGACTGAACAAAGAAATTACCTGTAAGAAGGACATAAAATTTTTAAAAATCTTGTCTGACTCATTGTATAGTTAAATGGTGAAACTCATTTTACTAGATAAATGCTTTTTAACAAAGTAGTAATGGATTTTAACACACTTGAATAAAACATAAAATAGAGATATTAGCTTTTGCCATCTCATTAGTTATCATTCTATTGTAGTTCTATTTGTTATAAGCATTTAGTACTGTGTGATTAAACAACAGGTATCTTGTGTGTTAGGGATAACAAAATTTAATGGGACATAAAAAAGGTTTGAACTCATTTTAGTAAATTGTGTTGTCTAAAAAGATTATGTCCTAAACTACTTAGTATGTTGACAATTCTCCATTGACAAGGTGCTTCTATTGTAGGTGATTTTCAAAGCATGCTTTCGGAGAGAACACTGTAAATGTAAGTTCTTCTGGCATATTTTTAAATTTTGAATGCTAAAATTGCTACCTATAAAGAGACTGAACAGAGAACAGTGAAAGCTGGAAGTCTGGCCAATTGTAGGGCTTTTAAACTTTTTTCTCCCAACAGAAAAATACATATTGCTGCTTGAAATAAAATTAGTTTCTATCTTTGGGTACCCTCAATAAGATGTTAATGTTCCATCTGATATAGATGTGAGAGAAATTCAAACCTGAGTTTTCCAAATCACCTTTGCATTTTATTGCAATTTGACACAATACAATGAGAGCTATGCCGCAGAGAGCAAGTTCCCAAGGAAAAAGCACATGATTTGCAAAGTGAGTTGTATAATCAGGTGAACTGGTCACCCAAGTGTGCCTTCTGATACTTCAAAGTTCCGGTGGAGAGGACAAAATCTAACCTTTCCTTTTAAAAAGAATCTCCTTCAAAACAACAAAAGAAATTTGGAATTTCATGAGGATTACTCAGAAACCTCCAAAATAGTCCTAGCTTTGTCAAATCTGGATTTAAATGTCAGTAATTTAAGGCTAGCTTTATGAATACAATGTCTATCTCCTGCAGCTGGGCCATATTATTTCAGTGACTTTTTTATGCTGAAGTTGGCTATAAGTTCTATGCTTGATTTATGAAGCAAAACGCTCTATTTACTGTACAATGCTATAGTGCTGACATGCGGGGTCACTCAGTAATGTATTTGGAGTGGAGTGTGGGGAACAGGGTTAAATGAGCAACATGCAATGGTTTATGAATGTAGAATATGGCTTTTACAAAAAGAAACAAGATTATAAGGTCCCAAATGAAAATTGTGACAAACAGTAGCAAGCTGTTTGAATTCATTTGTAAGTACAAAGATTACATTTGACTAGGCATCTTTGGACTGAACTGAAAAGTGCAAAGTGTAGAAAAGAAATTAAAAATTAAAATGGAAGTAGAGCCTTCCCACTGGCCCTCAGGATGCTAGTGTTCCCGAAGCCTAGGAACGCTCATGATACATGGTTCTTCTGTTATAGTGCTTCCTTATTTCCCAGAAAGTCATGGAAATGGGAAATGGTCAATAGGAATAATTTCAGAATTGATCACAATAGTCAAATTTGTGTGACTCATGACCTAAAAACCCTCAGACTGTGCATTAATACAATATGGAGATGGTTTCATCATTTTCTGAATTTAACCCTCATGTGACTTCTTTCTAAATAAAATCAATAAAAGAAGATGAAACGATTGGGTGACCCGGAGTGCAACTGATTTTCTCTTCTGGTAGGTTTTATGGGAAGAGTGCAAGGAGAAAGGAGAACAATTTTCCACGTTTAATCAAAGGCCATGAAAACCAGGAGGCATTCAGTACAAGGTGAAGAATGTAAACTTGAAAAGAGCCAGTCAAGTGATTTGCTGATTCTTCCATCAGTCTGTGGTTATGAGTCAATTCAAGTCCTTCTAAAACCATTCATCTAAACAGAGACCGTGGAACTATAGAAGGAAACCTTCCACGCAGGCACCACGAGGTAACTGCTGCTTGTTTTCCTTAACATGCCGAATGTCAGAGATCAAGCTCAGAGTGCCTGATGGCGCAGGGGCTCCTGAAAGATGCTCAACAGCATGAAAAACAAACAACACAACAAACGAGTAAGAGCCATGCCTGACCTGAGAAACAGCTGGAAAGTAAGTGGTCCAAGGTGAGAAAAACTGACAGAAAAGCACCTGGTAGAAAACTATCATTCCGGAGGCAGGTTAATCTTGCCATTTCCATTAAGATTAGGCTGCCACGACTCCTTAACACCCAGAAGAGCTGGATACTATTTTGTAGTTCAAACAGCACCCATTTGAAGAAAGGAAAAAAAAAAAAAACTGGCTGCTTCTGACAAAAACATTCACACAATTTTTTCCAGATTCTCCTCTGACAATACAGACAATTTTGCAAGGCTACTATAGACCATCGTGGCCCTGATTCTGAAGGCAGGACAGCTGTTTAAGTTATAAAAGTCACCTTGGACATGTGCACTCTATGGAAAAAGTAATCAAAAGGTAATGCCCCAAAGCAACTGAATACTGCAAAGTTATCTTATAGGGAGATCCTTCCTCGATACTAAGGGTGTGACCCAAATGCTTCAGTGAAACTTAATTTCCTGCTAGCTGGGGGAAGAATGACAAACACCTTCTAATTTGATTAACTGATTAAAGGTGTCTCCTGCCACCTTTGCAGCTAAAATTGTAGCTTAATAGCTGTGGTCAGGGAAGAGTCTCTGCCTTTTTGGGGACAAACATGTTTGTTATCAAATTGATGGACTATTCTATCAGTCTAAGAAAGAGTAGGAAATAAAATTATTTGTGCTCCCAGAGTCTTAGGAAATGTTCACATTTTGACTTGAACTAAAGAGGTTAACTTGGGAGGGTCAGTGGCATCAACAGATGAGAAAACAGTGCAAATCACCTAATCACTGAGTGCAATTCAAACCTACTCCAAAACACCATAGCTGCTCCTTAGGCTGAAGTAAGACTACTTTTGTAATACTGAGATGTGTGATTGCTATCCACCCCGTAACTCCACAATATGCTGAGAAGCTATTTGGTATCTCTTAGAGAGTGAAAGAAAGATTAAATATAGTCACCAGAAAGGTAAAGAGTGGGAGATAGTGGAAATGGGAGAAGGGGATGAAGAAGCACAAGCATCTTGTTATAGAATATACTTGTAGTGTGTAATTGTGTAACAATACACAGCATGGGACTGTGTATAATCAATACTGTGATCTTACAAATTTGAACGTTTCTAAATGGTAAGTAAACATGTGATCATTTTACAGTCATATAAATGTCAAATCATGGTGAACACCTGAAACAAAATAATCTTTTAAGTTATTTCTACTTTAATTTAAAAAAATGAAATATGACATGAACTCAGGCCCACAATGCAAATACCAACTCTACCTTCTATTGTGTTACTGTATGTTGGTACAGCAAAGACTAAGAACAAGTCTCAATAAAATTCTACCTTCAAGCTGCTGAGAAGTTTGCAATTAAAAAAAAGAACACTTTTTAAAAATTAGAGGTGAAACCTACCAGCTCGGGATGCTGTAAGCAGGCAGAGCCTCTCTCCACTGTAACTCTAGGGACCAGGGACTTGGGGGAAGTAGGCCAGGGAAGCTAGTCTCAGTCCCTCTGGTGTCCAGTACAGAGATGATACCCCTACCTGCATGGGGAGGGGTTCCTCTCTGGTTCACTCCCACCTTTAACAGAATAGGAATGAGAAGAAAAGCAATCCAGCTGCACGCATATGAGAGGAGAATAAAGGCCCTGGACATATTCATCACCTGGGTAAGACCCAAATAGAGCATGATTGGAACCATAAGAGTCAAAACTGTAAATCCGACTAAAAAGATGATACACCACAGAGCTATACTTACAATGTTTCAGGGGGCAAGGGAACCAACCCCTGATGCAGTGATGTGTCCAACACCAGTGAAGTGACCACTTACCACGAAGGTTAAGAAGAGTCATAGAGATGGGGCTGTGGCCCCTTCAGAACTGCAAACCAGGGAATAAGAGAGGTGTTTCAGCCACCCACCAGAAAATTTGTCCCCCCTAGAGGACCTCTCTACCACAAATGGCTGGGAGTTGTTGGTCCAAACCCAGCCACCAAAACAATAAGGTTTGGAAGCAGCAAATGAAAGAGATATCTGAATGATGGAGATAGCCAACATGACTGAGGAAGCATGAAACCCTGTGATCACACAGTCTGGAGAAAAGGAGACAATCACCTCCATCAAAGGAAGTGCCACAACCAAGGATCCAGGATAGAAGACACAACCCAACAACAAGAGGTTCCAGACATGTTTGGACTAGTTGTCTGTTATAAAACCACTTCTGGAAATCTAAGCAGAAAAAAAAATAGACATTGCACCAGAAAAGAAAGAAAACAATGGGTCAAATACTGATCAATGACTTGCAGGGAAAGGGAGATAGGAGCCATGGGAAAGGGTAGGGGGAAAGGGGAAAAGGATGGGTTATAACTATACAAATAAGACTGAGATTGTATGCAGGAAATAAAATAAAATAGATGTGAAATAAGATTGACTAGAAAAATGTGATGGAAGATACCAAGGGTCACAATATAAACAGAAATAATTTTCAAGAGGATTCAACACTTCCCCTTTCTCTTCGAACCACCTCTACTTTCTGGCACTACTCACTTTCCATTATCAAGGTTCAACTTCAGAGTCATCTTGAACCTCTTGTTACTCATATTATCCAAGCCATGAGCATTTTGAATCATATTACACTTAAATGCAACCCTCCCTTTTTGTTCCTACTATATTTGTTGATGCTCCTTAAACTTACCTTGTCTTCTTACCTTTTCTACTTTATGCCAGTTCATGTTATAAACCAGTGCCAAAGTAGTAGGCATCTTAAAGGGCTTCATTGTTTCCTGTCCCTGCTCTGACACCTACCTAAGGTATTATATAGCCATTTCTTCATCATTGCTTTCATGAGTCTGTACTAAACAGCTCTCATTTATTTTGGTGTCTCTCTATACACAAGACAATCCAATTCAATAGTACTTACAGTTCATAGAACATAAAGTTTAAAACTTATAATTATTGAAAATCTACTTTAATAAGATCCATTTCAAACATTATTTCTACCTCATAAAGATGTTCATATTACATAGATGTAATTCTGCTACTTCACGAAACTTTCTTTATGGCAATTCTTTTCATTGCAACTAAGCTTAAGCTTTTTAGGGTCAGAAATTTTTAACTTATTTTTTGTATTCCCTTCAGCAATCTGAATAGTGCTGCTCCATGAATATATACCTATCACAATAAGATGAAAATATAAAATTCAATAAGAAGGGGAAAAGCTATGTAGTTTCAATTTAAAAAAGGTAGACTTTGAAGGGCATTTTGTTCCATAACAGATTATATGCTTATAAAATATGCATTCAAAAAAGTAGATGGAAAAGTTTATTTAGGGGAAAATTGTAGTATACATTATGCACATTCTAGAATAAGAAGCTCACCTTCCAGAAATGAGAAGCATTACCATTAACTCAAACATAAGCGTAGAAAAATGGAAAGGATTAGGTCATCTTGTTTTTTTACCCCTATCAATTTAAGGTCTTTACTTCATTCCAGACTTCATCCTGACCAGATGTAGCAGTGAATTTTAGTCCCATCTCAAGCCTTTTCACAAATGAGGACTAAATGACTTTTCTTTAGGAGGCTGGATTCACCAAGCAAATAATTTCTTTCTGCTTGTGAATAAAATCTTGCCAGAATTTCAGATTTTAGTTATGCAGAGGGGGTTGAAATTTTCATTGTTTCCCTTAAATAAATTGGTCTGTTTTTAAACCCCATCATTTCCCCCCTAAAATCTATAGAATAAGAAATACCCAAGGACATTAAGATGTTCATCTTTTGGTTGTTGCGTTTAATTCACGATGTTATATATAGAAAAATCTTAAGGACATATTGCTTCATGCTCAATAGAATTCCATATCCCATTACAGTGGGAACTGTAATAATTTGTGCTAAAATACCAGAAATTGGACATACCAAAAAATAACTATGGTGAAAACTTGTCTGACTTGCTTGGCACATTCTTATTTTGGCACTGAAAGTCCTGTGTTCTAGAAAACCCCAAGGAGCTAGACAAATGTGATGGTTCGTGATCCCACTATTAACAGCAGATCATGAAGATATTACCTTTCCACTGCATACCCTTTGTAACTCTGAATTATGCAACACACAGGTAACACATACAAAAATATTTAATTAAAAACTAAAAGCACTAATGGGGGTCCTAATGACATGGGAAAATGATAAAAAGTATGTTAGATAACTCAAAAACATTAAACCCTGGTTGATTACATCTTAGTCTCAAGAGAAAAGCCCTTCCTAGACCAGCAAGACTAACCTGGGACTGGGACTCTGGAGTAATCACAGAGACCCTGCCGATCTGCCTCTACAATATCTGCGTCACACAGAACTGTGTGACTCACACATATGGATCAATATACTTTACATTTGTAGGAACTGCTGTCATAAATAGGAATTCATTTACAATTTTAAAAAATTCAGTGCATGAGTCTTAGAACTACAGACTTTCAGAACAGGATGGGACCTTGGAGATCGATTCATCCAACCCCACTTTTTACAAATGTGGAAGCTGAGTTGCACAGCTAGTTAATGGAATGTGTGCTCCGTGAACGAATCTACCTCATGGTGCTAAGCTAATTACAGTAGGGTTTATACAGCTCTTATAGAATTGTGATTAAGTCCTGTGGGGATACGTGATCACCAATTTGCTATCTATCTTCAATGACAATAAACAGTGACTCCCCCGCCCTTGAGTTATCTGATCTTACAGTGGCAGCATGGAGCACCGTGGAATGGAGACAAAGACCTGTATCTTACAGCTGGTTCTGCTACCAACCAGTCAAGGGATCTTGGGCAAGTCATTCACCAGCCTCCCCCTACAGATTTTTCACCTATAAAAAGGTACTGGTCAAGGCAATAGTGAGGTCCCTTTTCTCACTAACATTTTATGAGCCTGTAAACTATTAAGAGAACTTCCGTGGTCAAAGCTTAAAGAAAATTGGCTCCCACCGTTTTAGAGGGAGCCAGGATTACACAGTTAGTCAATGGCAGAGTTACAATTAGTATCTAATTCTCTGGACTCCCTGCCTTTTTATCTACTTTGGTCCCCCCATAGTATACATAATTACACTTGCAATGACTGCCATCTGCCCTTAGGAAGCATGGAAGCACAGATCAACACAAGTATGGAAAAGAGAAGAATTTAAGACTTAAAATCCAATCCTGGTAACTTGACACTTTCTACTTCACAGGTTACATCCAAGCAGGGACAACTACTGGTATCATTATTGTTGTTCCTGCTATGGTTATTATGAATGATTTATATTGGAGAGATGTCTTAGAGTTTACACATCACATTACAATTATGATCTTCAGTCTATATTTAGAGGGGTTGTTTTCAACCACTACTTAATGAACGCGGTGATTGATGTTCCAAAATTGCATTCTCCAGTAAGTTAGCTCTTAACCATTTGGGGCTACTTAAACTGAAATTAATTACAATTAAATAAAATTTCAAATTTTAGCTGTTGGTGACACCAGTCACATTTCAAGTACTCAACAGCCACACATACCACACAGGAGCACCAATATGGAGCACTCCCATCACTGCAGTAACTGTATCAGAGCACAGCTCTAAAGACATGCCTTACCCAGCTGCTCCTAGTTAGAAAGCGGTAGCCAGGACTTTGGTGTATAGTCTCATCCCAGAACAACTTCTTTTTGCCATCTAGCCTACATCTAGTTCTCGTCTCTTTAATTAGTTGTATCCACTAAAGAAATGCAAACCAATTTTAATATCAACTTAAGGGATACATAACGAGGTAGCACCAGTCTACTTTACAGAATGTGCTGGCAATAGAGAAGATAGGCAAAGCCTGAGTAAAGAGCTAAATCTGTTGCATGTTCATTAATAACCTGAAAATTAAGTATTTGTTTTTCTGTGCTTGTTAACTATGGAATAATTTTCAAATATTGTCAAGTCTTTACTTTTCAAAGACAACTTCTGAATCTAAAGTCAACCAAACAGAGGTAGAAGCAGGATGGTAATTCAAAGCACTTGAAATTCTAGCCAAAATGATTTTATCCACAATTAATGTGCCCCTTTTATTTTTTATAAAAAGCATTAACAGGCAGTTCCTTATAGGGAGAGATCTGAACAGTTGCTTATATTTATATCTACAATTGTCATAGAAAGATGGTACTCTCTAGTTCCTTATCTATACTTAATTCAAAAATTGGGAGAATAGACTGAATTGCTACCAAAAGTACACTAGAACTTAGGGATTGTTTTCTCAACACACCTTGGAGTAGATCAAAGGCGTATACCCTAAACAAAAAAAATTGATGAGAAAATATTAGCTCTGAAGTCTTGATTAGAATCTTATTGATTGGTTAAAATCTAAATTGATTGATTCAATTAGGAATAAGACTATTAATTCTTAATTATGTTTCCTTGGGCTGAATCCCTTCAACTATCTGAAACTCAATTTTCCTATCTGAAAAATAGGTAAATATTACCTCCCCTATAGGATTGATATTGGTAATACATGTATAGCATGCAGTGTAGTTTCTGGTGACATGACATGTACTTAATAAGTTGGAGGTGTTATTAGTAATTTCTCTCAAGGGAAAACATTCACATACAGTGTAGTACAATCATTTCCATCGTTATTTCAGTTGACAAAAAATCAAGCCATTAATGTGAAAATTTCACCTAAAAGGATTCTAGATTACCAATTTAAATCGTTACCTAATTACCATCTTCTAGCCCATCTCACCTTAATTATATTTATTTATAATAAACCTCTCACTGAGTGGTTAACAAAACATTAGATCCAGAAAAACTTGTTTTTAGCTATCAATTACATACATGTATGTTTATAGATTTCACCCTGGGGAGAAAATACAAATACTCATCTTGTACCTATGTTTTGCAAGAACAAGGTCTATGATAACTTCTAAATTCATTATTAGCAAAGGTTGTATTTAAGATTCCTGTGTCTACTGCTTAATAACACCCAAATTAGTCTCGATGGAATTAGCTGTAATTAAGGACATTGTGAAATATGGTGGGGCAAACAGAATTACACTGTATTACTTTATTAATAATATTCTTTAACTACACTGTAAATTGCTATTAGGCCTGCATATTACTGCCTGGATATGGAAATAGTCTTTTGCTATGCTAATCTAACACAATTTTCTTTTAAATGTAAACAAATTATACTCTATTAATATGCTGTTCTACTTGCATAGTTAATTATTGTAACAGTAAGGAATAAAATTGTTCTGCTTTCTCTGTTTCTGATGGAAAAAGGGCTACATAAATAGTTTAATAGGAACTAATTATGCAAAAAATTTAGATGCCTAAAATGTGTTTGTAATTACATTAAAATGGTCTTCTGTTCAAATATTGGAAAGCCTGCTAATTGGAGGCTAGCTGAAAATTTAAATATTGTGAATCAATGATTTTAATACAGTACATGTTTGGTTGTGTTTCTGTTCATATTTGTCTTGAAAATGAAGAGAATATTTAGCAGTGCTTAATAAGAGAAGGTCTGAGTTTCATACCAATGAAGTTAGTCTGCGTAAGACTGGAATTTTAAATGTGTATTTTATAGCATTACTTTTAATTTACTCAAGGGAGTATGGGCAACTTTTGGCTCAGCAACAAAAACAAAGGTCTACTGCTTGAAAGATAAGTTGATGTGAAAAGAAAATCTGATGTTGACCAAATCAAAGAGTCCTGGAAAATGCCCCACGACAGGCAAACTAGACTTGATACGGTTGTAAATTGCTAAATTATTTTAGATAAATAAACACATGTAGCAGATCACCTGCCTACTCTCCAAGGATTTCCAAGTGTATCACCTTATCCAGTTATAATTAAGGAGTGTTAAAGATGTAGTGCCTTGTTCTAAATGATTCTTCGTGGCATCCGAGCTTTTATTTTGATGCAGAACGGAGGTTCTTAATCTGAGAAAAATACAATGCTAAAATAAGCCCGCTCTTGGAGAGAATTTCAACAACCTGTCCTGAATTTTAAACTATTTTGGTAAAAAAAAAAAAAAGGGTAAACTGTTCATTATAATTTTTGCAACAATAAAAATGAGAGTACTGTATATGTAACCAGGATTAATTGCACAGATAATTGGGAACCCAGAAATAACTTGATAATTTAAAATTCTTGCCTACTTAACAGAGCTGTTGTGAGAATCAAGAGATAGAATATATTTGAAAGCGTGTTGAAGACTAGAAAAATCCACCAGGAAGGTAGTAAGAACAATGAAGAAGAAAAACATGTAGTTTGTCCTATAACTGGCTGTATAGTTCCATCCACACAAACTTCTACAGTGGCCTGCTCTGTGGTACTGTGCTGGGTGCAACTTCAGTTCTGATGGACAAGAGTGGCCCTTGGGTCTCCTGTGAGGGCTGCACAGACCCGCAGACACCATGGATCTATTTTAAGCTCTAGTTCAAGGATCAACTACAACTGATTTGTTGACTCATTCATGAAATCCACTGCTACATTCTTTTAGTAAAAGGATATATTTTGCCGGTTTTGAAAAATGAAGAAAAAGACTCTTAAATCAAAATCACTTATAAATACTTTTAGAAGCATTTCCTGTTTGGAAGTAAAGTCCAAACTTCTGCTCAGTGTTTAAGACCTGCTCTCTGCTATCCCCTACATATCAGTTGTGTGCACTCTTTACTCAGCAAAAGGGATCTTTTCTCAAAAACGACATGCCCCTTCCCATGTCTGTGCCAATAGGCACATTATTGACTATAACTTCAGTTTTCCTCCTCTTTCCCTCTGATTTTCTTAAAACCAAATTCTCTCTCCTCTTTTAAAGACATGTTTTGAACACTTCAGTACTGACCGACTTTTCCCTTCCTATTGAATTTTCCCAGCACATGATTTGTGTGTATTTCTCCTGGCACTTTGTCTGCTATTCTTCTTACATACCTTCCTCTGACTTGATAGTATGCTCTTGCAGGTGCCTTATACATCTCTATGTAGCATGCACTGTGGCCTGCATATAATCTTGATATTATGTGAAAGTAGAAACACATGCCACTCAATAATTTCTGTGGATATTTCCAAATCAAATCAGTCAATGGACTGCAAATATTCTGTCTTAATAGTCATGGTGAAGTGGGTATTCTGAGGCTGCTGACACAAGATCTGTCCACATGATAGGCTGCAATGATTTGTGGCAACTTGGTGAGGCAGTACTATGAGTGGAACTAGATACAAAGAAGATAGTGATACTAGAAAGACCAGGAACAAGAGTTGGTAAGGACATTCATAGATTGTTGGTGAAGCTATGAAAAAAATCTAATGTACAAAGACAGATGAATGGATTAGAAATATGTTGCATATATACACAATGGGATACAACTTCTCTGTAAAAAAAAAAAAAAGATACACCCTTGTCAATTGCACCAACATGGATGAGACTGGAGGGAATTATGCTAAGGGAAAAAAGTCAAAATGAGATAGACACATACCGGTGGTGTCACTACCTGTGGAATACAGAAAACAAATCAAAGGTCAGATAAAATTAAGCCAATAATTTTCCCAGCTCTAGAAATCTGATGTAGAATTGAGGCTATTGAGGGGGAGGGCAGGTAGACTAAGGATGGAACAAATTGTACTTTAGTAAAGGATTATGTATGCTTTGGTGATGAGTGTGGGGTGGTAACTGACAACTAAAGGATGTGATCCTATACTTCTAAACCAAATACACCATTTTAAAGCAACTTTGTCTCAAGGAAAGAACAACAAGGGAACAGATACAATGAAACCAAAACAATCCCTAGATATATTATTGCAAAATATAAACTATTAGGTATGGAGGATTAGATGGGGGAACAAAGGGAGGATTTGACCCATTTGTCTATGGTGGAGGATTATGGGTGCTTTGGTGGTGGGTATAGTGTAACATACATCTAAAGAGATATGAACCTAATATTCTAAATTATACACAATGTTGTATATCAATGTTACCTCAATAAAAAAGTTAAAAAAAATAAGGAACACATCTGAAAATTCTCCAATTCTGCCTTTGTTCTACCAAAATTATTTCTCATGTTGCTTTTCAAAATAGAAATTTCATTGTATTCTATTTGCTACAAATGTTCATTTGAGATATTTACTAAAGTTCATGAAAGCCAGATGATGATCATATTCTCTGCTAAAGTAAAAAAATATTTGTAAAGCTACACCCCACCTCTCACTAGCAGATAAGTCATCACCATCTACCTTTTATAAATGCCACTAGGACTTTCATACCAGTGAAAAGTCATGTATTGATTGATGCAATCATAAATTAGTGCATTCCCTTTTTTCTTCCTACAATCATTAATGAGCAGTGAAATGCCAACATGGAGGAAACAGAAGGGAGAAGAAAGAACAGCAAAGACACTGATCATTCAACACTAGAGAAGCAGTTCATGAATAATGGAGAGCAATGTGCATACAAATTGCCAAAACAAGTAATACATATTTGTCAATGATATCATCCTTAATCCTAGTCATAAAAACTGTTTCCCAGGTCAAATTGGTATAATGTATGTATTTCACACACATACTCATGAGAATGAAAAATCACTAAATTCTCTTAAATAATGGAGCAATCTACCTACTAAGGTGATTTTCCTAAATTATAATTCTCATTAAGGAGAGAAGAACTGTTCTCATTCACCCACAGCCTTTATTTTTCAGCATTTGCTATGCTGCGGAAATCTGGGAGAAACTTATTCAAAGTACTATCACAGATATAATCCCAAGTCATGTCCAACAAAAAAACAGGTGGCCGTGAGAAACTGAAATCACTAGTTTATTTTTCCTTTTTCAGTTGCGATCTATATGGTGCTTTCTTGACCTTTTGATATTTTCCCAATGATTACATTCTTTGTACAGATAAAATGACCACTAAAAATGTCACATAATCAATGCCAGACAAGTCCATTTTCACTATCTGCTGATCTCCATATGACTTACAGACAGAATATTAAAATACAAGAAGTATCTAGTTTCGTGCACATGTTGCAACTGGTAACCCATGGTAATAAGGTAACCCTATATATTCACAAGTGCCATATGTCACTTGCATAGATACATATGCAGACAGAGGAACTGTTTTTAGAAAATCCATGCCTTCCAATTAAAAAGAATGTATTCCCTGGAGTACATCACCAGAGCTTTAGGCTATTGATTCAATTTTCTCTTTAACTTCCAGAGCTTTATTTCTGGTTTTACAGAAATCACAGGAAAACCAAGTTATAAAAGTTCTTAGGAAGCAAGGAATGAGTATTTACTGAAAAGTCTGAGTGAGATGAAATCAGTAGAAGCCTAAATGTAAGTCACTTAAAGATTTAGATTTAAGGCAAATAGAGTTTTTAAAAAACACATTATTTCTACCAAAATTTCCCTGTTAGTATACATATAGCCATATTACATTTATACCTATATAGTATACATTAAGAAAAGGTTCTTTATTAGGCTATGAGATTTTCTACATAGTTCTTAAAATTTAAAACCTCAGAACATATAGATATAATACAAGGTGATACAGATTCAGATTTTCAGTCTGGCCCAACAACTCTATTAGAGGAATGTGTATCCTTTCTTCAAAAGAGAAACTTAGCTTATTATAAGATCTAGTAAATGGCTTAACACTTTCTTGGCTTGTTTCATGATAGAAAGAGAATGCATTCAAAAATCTATGAGATGATTTTACCTGGAAGAGAATAGTGATGTTTATTCAGCTTTTGTTTCACTTTTAAACTTTGTCGAATGCTTCAAGAAAGGCTACCAAAAAAGCAACTTTATGAAGTTGAATGAAGACTTTATTGACCTAACAGTCAAAGACCCTGAAGCTTCTCATTAATTCAGAATCACCATTTGATGCAATTTATATAGAAAATCCCTAGTTTTTAACAGAAAATGAGATAAGACAGCAAAATGAACAGGATAGACACAAAGTAGACAACAAAAATGTTGTCCCCACCCCAAAGGTCATATGCTATGTTGATAGTTATGTAACAAATCCAAAAGAAAGAATAGTGTTTCCTCGTATAAATTCTTGAATATTCCTAAGAACATGTCTATATTAGTCTATACCTCTCTGGTTTTTTTTTTTTTTTTTGTTCCAGCTTTATTGACGAATGATCAACAAATTAAAATCATGAAGTTAACATGTACAACATATAATATATAATATTATATATAAATTAAGATAATTAACACAGCCATCACTTCACATAGTTGCCATGTGTAAGTGTAAACAGTTGCGATTGATTCAAAGCAAACATATCTCTTTGTTTTTGATGACAGCATATAGTACCTTGATAACTAATGAAAAATAGTCTTAATGGCAATAGCAACGTTGTCTGATCCAAGACCTCCCCTTCATACTACATCACAGAGAAAATGATTCCGTTTCTTCTTCAGACATTCCCATCAGGGCTACTGACTTTTCTTACTATTTCCTATCGTGGGATGCCTTTCTGAACAGCAATTACAACTCCAGGTCAACAGAAACTCTCAAATCTCCTAGAATTTCCATACTGACTCCCTTCTTCTTCAGAAACTTCTTCTTTCCTCTCCCCTTTCTCACTTACGTATATTTCTTGATTATGGAACCTTCAAAAAGTTGTAGCTTCAGGTGCCACAACACTACATGACCCTCTCCTGCCCCCTGACACTGGAATGAAGAATGCTCGTTCTAGGTCAAGAATTACCATGAAGTCAGTTCATTTTAGATGTGTCAATTCATAAATTACATAAACACTAGCATCTAGGACCTTTCTCTGTTCTCCTCTTACAAATATATTTTAGAATAATGGACTGAGATATCAACCTATTGTTTTTTACTCAAAGTACAGCAAGATAATCTTTAAGACATAAATAAACTCACAATAACAGAAACTGCAGATTTTTTTCTCTGTCCATATACTACTATATCTGTGGGAACTTATATCTATTCTCTTTTTAACACACAGACTGTGTTTTGATAGGTGTACAAAGGAAAGTTAAACTCATTTTGAGCATTCAAAGAAATTGTGAAATATCACACTTTCAAAAAATAGTCACTTGAACTTTATTCTTATTTCTTGCCCATCACAGAGTCTTATTATTCTTTGGTGAGATTTATATGTTCTCCTGTCTTAAGTCTGACACTTTCGAAAGAAAAGGAGGGATGGAAAGTTTTGGGGGGAGACGAAAGTCAGAGTACTGAACGTGAACCCAGGGTTCCTCAGTGGGTTATTGAACACAGCAAAAGTTTTCAGACAGAAAGACAGATAATTTCACAGGAGCAAATACTGTAGATGTATTTAAGATAAAGTTAGTGTTATTGACTAGAAAAATATATATAAAGAATTGTTATGTTTTTAAAACTAAATTACAGTGTATGTAAAAGAGATACAATAAATACAAGAAGATACAATAAACCACCTATAGACTATCTATGGGATGTATCTCTTACATGATTTCTGTTGCTGCATTTATCTCTAGCTCTCTCTCTCTCTCTCTCTGTCTTTTACATTTCTCTTTAATACGAAGTGAGAATGCAGCTTTAGGACACTGAAAAAAAATTAGGTTTAAGGAACATCTTTTTTCCTCCCTTACAAATTCCCAAAATAAACTAAGGGATTTTTCCAAAGTTTCTTTAACCAGGAAAATCTGATGGAATCTTGGTAATTAGGGAAGAATTCACAACAGTAATAAGTAAACAATAGTATGGTTATAAGAAGTTGGATGAGGGGTGCACCCAGCTGTGGCCAATCCTGAAATACCAGGTGTGTATGCGGCATCACAGGATGCCTTCTGTGAGAAGGCAATATAATGATACAACAATAGCATAGGTGATTGCGAATTCAGTGAAAGTTCTTTGCCATATTCATGTAGGATGTTTATGTAATAGACTTTTCAAGAATATTTAAATGCATCAAGTCAAATTTTAGTAAGAATACATTAAGAACTGAACAAAGTGTGACTTTACTTGGAAATACTACTCTTTCATGGTGCCAGCTATTTCTTCACTCTGCTCCGCTCTCCCCACTCCTTCATGCCACCTTCACCATGCTGTTACCACATCAGTTTCCATTTAGTGACTCTGCTTTACATAGGTCTTCCCTTACCCTCACTCTAAGCAGGTACCCATGTTATGTGGTTATACATCACTCTTTCCCACACTCTGGGACACAGATGAATTGCCTCCCCAATAGACCAAGTCCCAAGGCCAAGAAAGATATCTGTCTCATGAACCAGAGTATCTGCAGATCACTCAATAATTTTTGCTTGGCACTCAAATATTTGTTATGTCAAAGTAAAGTCTATAAAGAGGTTTAACTTAGGCTAAAATCATTTTGAAAAATTTAGTGATGACATGTAATAGGCAATGGATTTTCAAATCCCCCCAAAAATGACAAGTAGATGGCTTTAACAGATTTAAGCTCAGAACTCACTCAACATTATTACAAGTACTGGCCATCATAGTCATTAACCACTGGTAAAAGTTCCCACAATTCCCTCCTCTTTCTATACCTCCTCCTGAAACTTTTATTTCTACAGCAGCCACTGTCCTCTTACTTTATGATGATGTCACTATAGAGGAAATCTGGATGCACTCAGTAACAACATCAACGGTACATTAGTAAGTACATATTTTCCTAATGGGATTACATTCCCACTTCCAATTGCTCTCTGCCCAATCATAGGTGCAAATATCCCCAGGTTGATTTACTTGAAATGAGATCATGTTATTCCTGTTGAATACAATGAAGACATGCAGGTAAAGTAAAGTAAGTTTCAAAAGTTACTAGCTCATCGTTTTACCAGTTGCTGTTCATACTATTCATGTGGTCCAGGGTTCTCAATAAAGCCAATGTCAGCATTCCTCGTGTTGCTGCCATCCTCATTAAGTCTCTCAAGCCACAGATGTTATAAGAGAATGTTGTTCCATTTATTAGCACTGATTTTCAAGAACTTTTCAAAGGAAGATGTGAGTAAAATTCTGAAATTATGATTACTGAAATGCCCCAGAGCAAGGTGAGATAACCCTTATCATTAAACTAACTGATTCAATGATTCAAATTGCCAACCAATCAAAACAAAGAGGCAAAAGCATTTTGTGATGATCATTTTCTAGATTTATGAACATCTAAAAATAAATGGCTGATGTAGAAAATATAGAAAACAGCTTTATAATTAGTGGTTAGGGGATTAAATCTATAGCTTTATCAACCAGAAATAATTACTTTTGATTTGTTTTGCCAAGTACATAATGAAAAAAATATGTACCATCAGATTACTTAGTAGGTTGCTGATCATAGAAATTTTATTTATTTGTAAAGTGTTAAAGGAAAAAGTGGAAATTTCTCATAAAAAAACTCACAAGCTTGAAGACAAATTCTGGATATGAGTTCATAAATTTGTATATGTTTCTATGAACTCATATCCAGAATATAACATGTAAGAGCTCCCAGAAATACTTATTTAAAGGATAATTGTTGCTAAAATTATGAACAACCAAATTTTTCCAATGAACAAAATATTTTAGCGGGCACTTCACAAAAAAGGACATTTGAATGAATCATAAACAAACACATGAAAAGATTCTCCAAAATTGATAGCAATCAGCAAATTTCAAATTAAAAGCAGCAAAAGTTGATATGACTATACACTATAAGAATGCAAAGGCTTAAAGACTGATGATATCAAGTATGGGTGTGCATGTGGCTCGACTGGAATTCTCATATTTTCTCAATGAGAATATATATATAGTGACAATATATATTCACATATACAACCAATTTGAAAAACTTCTTGGCATTTTCTCATAAACTTAAATATATAGTTATGCTCAATCCTGGGCATATAGTCAAGATGACTAAATGCCTGCTTCCACAAAAACCCTGAACAAGAATGTTCTGAGCAGTTTTATTCAACTTAGCCCAAATCAGAAACATCACAAATATCTATCACTAGGCATGTGATACTGCATCTATATAGTTGCTTGTATCAGTAGCTCATTCCATGCTTCTGAGTGTATCGATAGCTCATTTTCCTTTTATTCAGAATAGCATATCTATTGCTTGCCAGCAACTTGGGGAATGGGAAAGAGGCAGATATTGGTCAAAGGGTACAAATTTCCAGTTAGAAGATGAATAAATTCTGAGGATCTAATGCATAGCATGGTGTCTACTTTTATCAAGACTGTATTGCATACTTGAAAGCTGCTAAAAGAGTAGGTTTTAAATGTAAACACATACACGTTAATTATGTGAGATGACAGAGGTGTTTACTAGCCTTATTATGTTAGTCATTTTGCAATGCAAACATGCATCAAATCATCATGCGGCACTCCTTAAACTTATACAATGTTATATGTCAATTACATTTCAATGAAGCCAGAATGAAATAAGAACAGAATGGCATAAATGCTTCTCCAAGTCATGTCAGTTTGTCTGACATATGTCCACATTCTACTAAGGATCATATTTATATTCAGAATATAAATAAGACTCTGCTACTCCTTCAGTATTCTTTTTTATTGTATTTACCTAGAACCAATTAAAATAAATACTAAGTAATCTTTAGATAAGTATTACTTTACATATCACTAACATTATATAACTAAATTGCATGAGCATGTATTTTTCACAATGCACCAAGTCAAATTTTAGTAAGAATACATTAAAAACTGAACATGGTCAACAGTTGAGTTGCTTTATGTTTGCTAATTTTGAGTACACTTAACCTATTCCCTATACTATCTTTTGTATTTATGTATTTATTATTCATATTGTTTCATTTGAATTGCAAAATTTGAGAGTGCTAGATTGTTGTATTTTGTCTGGCAAAGAAGTAACTATAACCCATGCAATGGAACTCAATATTGATTAGCAATGATCATCATCTTGATCATAGCCTCCACATTATGAAAATGCTTCCAGTGATCAATGCAATATTATTGATTAGGGCCCATAAACCAGAATGAGTAACCACTCAACAAGAAAACAGCTAAGTTTTTGGTTTGTTCTAGTAATCTGGAAGACAACCAACATCAATAGTACAAATTCCAAAATACTTCTAAGTACAGCCTTGTTGTATAGCATTTGTGTCCAGAGCTGAAAAGTCACCAAGGAAACTGTACTAAAATGACTCTTTACCAGGGAGATAGTCCATTGGAAGAATCAACTCATTCAGCTAGATATACCTAAATTAAAGGTACCTAATTTAATTAAAGGTACCTAATACCTAAATATTGACTTTCATTTAGTGCAAAATACCTAAATTAAAGATTGTCCTTATAAATGTTAGATAAGGTGAAACTTCACCATAGGGACATGATGGGCATAAGAGGCAATGAGTAACTCCATATGTAGTGGGGTCGATTTTATGGTTCAGATCAGGTTAGAGCACAAGGGATCAGTTCCTAGCAAGGAAAGGGAAGAAAAGTAACAGGGAATCTCAGGATTTGCCACAGTTGCAAATACCAGAACAAATAACACTGTACAGGGCACTAATTGCTCTTTTAGATTTTTTTTTATTATATAGGGACTTTGTAAATAGAAATACAAATACTTACCTTTATTGGAAAATAGAAAGTAAAGATGTTTCTGGAGTAATTGGATATTCTGCATGAGAAAAGTTGTTAAAATGTGCATATATTTTGATAGAGAAATGTAAATGTTAGGATTTTCTCCTGAGAACATAATCAAGCCAATATGCCAAAGATCTGTACATACACAAAATATAATGTTGCAGCCTTATTTATAATATTGAAAAATGTTAAGTGACCCAAATGTTTAGCAATAGAGAATTGGTTGAGTAAATATTCAAATATTCAAACAGAGAAATCCTCATAATCACTAAAAGTGATTATGTCGTTCTGTATTTATTGACTTGGAAAAATAGCCACGGTATTTTGAGTGTGAAAAGCATATTTACAAAGCTGTATGTAGACTGAGTCCCATTTTCGTAGTAGAAATTTACATATGTATAGAAGACAAAAGGCTCGAAAAATATTCACCTACGTGTGATTATCACTGAAATGGGAGTATGGCTAATTTTATTTTATTTTTTTATATGTCTTTCATCCTTTCCTCCATCAACAGGGAAATCAACATCAAGGTCAGTGTTAATCATTGGAATTAAATGCATAAAAGTCACAAACAGCTTAACTGCTTGCCCTGAGCATGCACATGCCAAATAACTATGGATTAATTATTTGATTTTTTGACTGATTGATTGAAAAGTTGTTGGGCAAGGGAAGTGAGTATGTAGCTTAAGGAGTTACAGAGGGAGAGTGGAGTGGTTAAAAGCTAAAGTTGATTCTATTTTGGTGCAGCTGCAGAACAATCCGTGTCTGTTTCCTATAATTGCAAGAGGATATTTAAATTGTTAAGCTGTAAGTGACTGCCCTCAATTCACTTTACAGATAGTAATAACACCATCTAAGCTGATAGGGAAAGAGGGAGCGGAATCCAAATTCTGCATTTTTCCTTGGTCAACAGAGTCATGAATTATCAGCCAGGCACGGTGGCACGTGCCTGTAAGCTTCAGCCTACGAAGCGGCTGGTGCTAAGGATCACAGTTCGAGTCCTGCTCTGGGCAACATAGCGAGACCTAGTCCCAAAGAAATAGCTGGGTGTGGTTGCGTGCCTGTAATCCCAGCTACGTGGGAAGCTGAGGCTGGGGATTGCTTGAGTCTGTGATACCCTGGGCAATGTGACCTGCGGTTCCATGGGCAAAAATGGTGAGACCTAGTCTCAGAAACAAACACCCAAAAAACAGAGTCATGAACTCCATTTGGATACAATGTAATGGTGCTGAGACATAATTCCTGTCCAGACAGCTGCTTTTTGATGCAACTGTGCTCCTCCAGTTTTTCCTTAAGATGCTCAAACATTCCTGTAATATTATAACGGGCCATAAGAGCCCCTTATCAGTAAGAGGTAGCTATTGAAACTACATGTCATTGGCAGAGTCCATGCAAAGGTAAGAAATGTAAATACGACTTAATCTTAAAACATTATTTACCCAAATCCTAGCTTGTGTAACTCTTCAATTTCTATTAGGCTGCTGAAAAAAAAGAAAATTGCCCACTCCTATTAGATACCTCTGTGAGTTAACCGGGAACCACAAGGTGCCTTAAACTCTCAAAGCTCCAATGCCCCAAACAGGTTACTCTCTAAAAGTGTCTTTTGTTTCTATAATGTTGATAAGTGAATTCCAGTCACACACACTCCCCCTGTAAAGAGAGTGTGCCTGAAAATACTGGTTTTCTCCTCCACTTGTCTAAATCCAGAAGTGTATATTGAGCTGGAAGTGGTTGGAGGTGATGGACAGGGAATGGATACTGAAAAGCACACTTCATGAAGGAGAGCAATGGTTCTATCAGGAACTTCATTTTGTGTAGTGTTGTTTGAACACAACTGTTTCTGTTATCATTCATAAACCCAGAGTAATCACTGGATCTTGAAAATCTCACTCTTTGCTATCTTCTCCAGGAAATATATTGGAGAGAAAAATATGAAGGATAACATGAGAAATTCCCATCTATTCCTCTACTTCAATTTTATCAAATCTTAACACTTTCTCTATCCTTGTTTCTGATATTTTAGGCAATAAGACAAACATTTGAAATATGAAACCTGTGTAGACACAGTTTCATTTTTCACTTTTCATTTCCTCCCCAGGAGGTAACTGCTAATCTGAATTTAAATAAGGTAGTGTTTATCATCCAATCTAATGTTTATCATTTCCATATAAAATTTTTCTATTTAAAAATTGATTGTACATATATATTTATGTATATATTACGTTGTTGTTTACCCTCAGGTTTATATAAAAATTTTCTACAATATACAGCACTTTTTTCTTGATGTCTAATAGTATAAGTGGTATGATTCTATATGTATGACACACCTATTTTCCTTTATTGTTTAAATGTTTTAGAAATTTAATAATTAAATCCATGACACATTCACTTGAAGAGCTATAAAGCCTTCTTTTGTATAAATGCACCCACTCTTCCTGTGACAGACTGTAACATATAAAGTTGTACTAACATTCTTGCATACATTTCCTGAGCAAAAGTGTTTCTGTTATATACATATGCTGAAATGGGTCAGATATGTCATTATCTTCATCTTTACTGCATCTTCACAAATTCCTCTCAAATATGGTTTTGATACCTCCCCAAATCACTGTCGTTTAATGTATTTGTCAATTTTTTTCTTACTGATCTGGTTGAATTTTTATTTGTATAGCAATAATTCCCAGTGCAACCAGCAGATTTTTTATGTATACATTGACCATTTGGATGACTTGTTCTGTGAGTTGACTGTTTATATCTCTTATCTGTTTTTTATATAAAATACTATTTTTAAAATTGTTAGGCCCTCATTACATACCATGCATAGTAAAGTACTGGGAGGCATGTCTGCATTCTCAGCAGGTGTATGGTGAAACTGCCTGATTCACTAGTCTGTTCTCTGTGTTCAACTGTTTGTCTTTCATTTTTAACTTTCTTTTGGTTTTATTCTGTTTATAATATTTAGAAATTTTAGTATAGTAAAAGCAATAAATATTTTCCTATTATGATATATATATACTTTTATTTGTGGAAAGTATCTTTACTAATAAAAGAGAGTTTCTTATATTTTTCTAAAATATTTTCCTTAATATGTGGATGTTTAATTATCCTGCAATTTGCTTTTAAGGTCCGGTATGATTAGGCATCTCATTTCATGGAAAACCAATCATCTTAATGACTGAGCTGGTAAAACTAGCTCCACCCTCTGTTCTTCCTCAGAATCATATTAATTTTTCCAGGATCTCTGTTTTTTAGTAATGGTTTTAGAATCACATAATTGTTTTTTAGTTGAAATATCATTGAACTCATAGATTGGTTGTAGAAACAGTTAATATCATTACAATTTTAACTTTTCATTCAGGATCTTGGTTTGTCTTTGCTTTCTGACATACTTTTGTGTCTTTCAATATTGTTTGTAAGATTCTCCACAAAGATCTTGCTCATTCTTAGTTAAATTTATTTTTAGATACCTTACAGATTAGTTATCATTCGGAGCATCTCGTTTTTAATTGTATTTTAATTGATTATTGTGTGGAGAGAAATGCTATTTAATTGATATATATTGACACTTTGTCCAAAAGCTTTTCCAAACTCTATTAATTCTAGTGATTTGTCTATAAAGTTTCCTAATTATTTAATGTAAAACAATTATCTTACCCAAAACAAGAACAGTTCTGTCTCTTCCATTCCAACTTCTGTATTTTATTTATTTATTTATTTATTTATTTATTTATTTATTTATTTTTTGCAGTTGTGAAATTGGCTACAATACAATAATACAGTGCTTCCAATGAGTGGTTCACAGATACTTGACTTTTGCTTAAAGTGATCATAGTCCCTTTTTTCAAGTCTGGAAATCTTCCGTCTAACTTGCTCTGAGTTTTTCATTCTGTTCTTGTTTTTAAATTATGAATGAATACAGAGTTTTCTCATATTAGCAATCACCCTTTTTTTTTCCTAATTGAGATATAGTAACTTATGACATAAGTCACTTTTAGCTGTCTAATCTTCAAAATATACAGATATACAACTCAATAGAAGGAAAGAGGTTTAATTCATTTTAGCAATGGTTAGAAAAATAAACAGACGGTATTCCAATGAAGACATATAAATGGCCAACAGACACATAACAAAGGTGCCCAATATCACCTTTAATAAGGGAAATGTTAATCAAAACCAGAATGAGACAAAACCTCACACCTGTTAAATGGCTTATATTAAAATGACAAGAAATGACAAGTATTGTCAAGGACATGAAGAAAAAGGGGATCTTTGTGAAATGTGTGTAGGAATGTAAATCACTTTGCCATTATAGAAAAGTTTGGAGGATCTTTAAAAATCAAAGTTACAGCTGAAGTTTTCATTCGCTGTGTTCTAATTTGGTATAATTTTATAGGATATTTTGGGTGGGTTGGTTATACTATTATTGTTTACATAAAAGCTTTTTGAGCTTTTGAACCCAATAAATAATACGCCAAATCTTACCAAATCAAGCATTCTACTTTTTGATAGTGGAGGAAACCTGTACCATATAATCCAGTAATTTCACTGTTAGGCATTTTTATGAAGAAAACTAAACGAATTTCTAGAAAAGGTATCTGCAACCTTGATGTTTACTGGAATGTTATTTACAATAAACAAGAGTGGCAATAAGTGCCCATTAAAAACTGAGGGCATAATCATTCTTTTTTTTCTCTATTCATAAGCTAATGCAAATTACATTAATGTATTTTCTGATGTTAAATTATTCTTAATTTCTGGTGTAAATTCTACTTATATTTTTTAAAAGTACACTGTGAGACTAACTTAATTTTGTTTAATGTAGGATATGTGAAAATATGTTTGTGAGTATAATTAATCTTTGCTTTCCTACTTTCCCTTTAAAGTTTAATCAAGACTATAGCTTTTCATCTTAGTTCTACAGATGCTCCAAAATAAAGAAAGACATATTTTCTCCTTAAAGATTTGGTGCTGGGACAAGGACTACTATTTAGTATCATTATCTAAATCATCTAGTGTCCGTTTCTAGATATTATCACATTTATTGAGTCTTACTTTTATTTCAGTAGTAATATATTTAACTCTGAGATCACTGTTTTTCTGTATCTCCTTGTCCTGATTTCAACTGTCTGCTTTTGTTTCATGTTTTTCTTTTTAATAAATGTATTTTCATTTATCTCTTTAAACATTCCAAACATTCTAATTTTAATATTTTCTTCAGTACACCTTTCAATTATTTTGTATTCTGTTCATTTGTTTTACTGAGTTTTTGTTTGCCTGCTTTTTGCTTTAGATTTCTTCTCTTCTTTTGAAATTTTTTTTGGCAAAATTTTTCCACATTTGCTCTGTTCCTATCTCCTTTTCTTTTTTTTTGGGTTTTCCCTTTCTGGTTAGTAACTGAAGAGACCGACAACCAGTCAACATATAAGAATTTGTCCTTTCTGATGCTCCATCAAGATTCAAGAGATAGCAGGCATTCATGAATCAACTGTATTGGCTCCACTGCTTATTTTGAGGAAGTGTTTTGGCTGCTGTTTCTCTGGACCCACAGTCACCTGAAGCTATGACTTCAGGCAGTGAGTCTGCACCGCATTTTTTCTTTCAACCTGAGGTGGATTTACCTCATCCTCTGGCCTCAAGTCATTAGCCTGGTTAGCTCTGCCTTCTGCTGTGATGCAACAGACACCACACTGCCACCACCTGCTTCCCACATTAGAATCTGGCAGGTCAGCATTTTCATCCCTGATCACATTCTTTCTTTGTTCCTGTTTTATTTGTGGATCTACAAATAGGTTTACTCATTTTTGTTCCTATCTTTAAGTAATCATTTTGGTTATTTCTTCTTAATTTTATAGGTGGCTTCCACTTGTTTCTTAAATTTATCTTGCCCCTTTCCTAATAGGAACTGACCTTCATGGCATCATTAGGGGAACAATAAGTGAATAGATAAATGAATTCTGAAGGAGGAAAGAAATAGCATGAGTAATTACAACAGAATTACTCATGAGTTACAACAGAATTCAATTTCAATTTTCATTCATAGATGCTTGAATGTGCAGAAACAATAAATCACATAATTCAAAGTTCACAGGTAGAGAAGACTTTGGACAGTACCCTATCAACACTACAGTTGTACTTGCTGAGATTCTCTTAGCTCACCTTTTTTCTGACACAGAATTTCAGGACATTTAGTTGCAGCAACTAAGACAATTTACTTCTTCATTCACATTTAGTGACAATAAAAGAGAATGGTTCTCTACAATCCTTTAAGTGTCCTATAACCTTTAGTTGACTTTCTTTGGATAAAATCACATTACACATTCATTCACTACTGAAGAATTAGCAAAAAGGATAAACTTTTCCTTGAACCAATTTGGATGAACCTTTAAGCAGGGCTCAATTCTCCTAACAACATTGCTGCTTCTTACTGAGAAGGTATGGAATAGATACTGGAGAGTCAACACCAATATCTATACCAACAGGTAACTTGACTTTGTCTCCTTCAATACTATGAGTAAGTTATTTGATCAATATAGAAGAGGTGATAGGTTTTAGTTACATTTAACTATCCAGAGTAGAATAAAGATAAGTGTTTTTAAAATTCTGATCTATTTGCTATCTCTGAAGGGGAAGAGTATTACTTATAATAATTAAAATTACTTTTTCACTTGGTATAGTTTACTTTTAAACAGCTCTTCTCCCAAAATCATAAGCAATTCTAAGATAATCCTGTGAGGCAGGCATTGTTACTATTATCTTCATTTTACAAGTGAGCACTGAGCTAAGCAAGTAGTAGATGACAACATTTTGTAAAATATAGGATTATAGAGAGTATGGTAAATCACTTAGCTGTTTGGTAATAAAATATTCACTCTCTAAACTTTCTTAGGAGGAATATATTATCAAATTTGACTGCTCCAGGGCTTAGTGATGTGACTGGATTTACCCAACAATATTGTACCACACATGAAACTAACAAATTTTGAAGTGTATTTGTGTAATTTGACTTTTTCTAAACTTCTACCATCACCATGAAAATAACATACCCAAGTGGTCTCACAAGTATTAAGAACATGAAAACACCTGGAATGGACCTGGAATAATTTAAAACTTGGTGACAAACCATTATAATCAAGCCTAGATCCATTATATGCCTACAGTATGGCCAACCTAAGTATATGGATAAAAAATGATTTGTATATTAAGTTACTGAGTTTGGTGTGAATTATATAATTGATGAAGAGTAGAAGACAAAATGGAAGGCAAAGTGGTCAGAAAAAATGAAAACAATAATTTTAACTCAAATATTTTCAATTGTCCAAGGTCATTTGGGTAATGCTAGAGCCAAAATCAAATCTAAGTTCTTGGCTTCTGGGTTTGTTGGTTCTTTAAGACATGTACTTATTCTCTAAACTAACAGAAATGTGGCAGTCAGACTCCTTATTTGACAATAGTACAGTAGTATCAGTGAGTAATTCAGTCATATTATCACATGAATCATTATTACTCACCCCATTACATTGATTTATCAATGAGGAGATGCAAGTTATTGAGTACAAGAAAAATGGGCAATAACTAATTATAAATCATGTGTAAAACTTTTATCCCTATAACATATATTTGTTATGGAGTTTCTCTGCCCAGTATGGCAGACACTAATCATTTTGAAAATTTAAATTTAGCATAAATAAAATTTAGAATTCAATTCCCATTCACACTAGCTACATTGAAAGTGCCCAATAGCTACATGTTGCTTATTGTTATAGAAAGTTCTATTGGACAATACTGTTAGTTAGAATATGCAAAGTAAGACCTTTTCAATTAAGTCTTGTTGACTCATTTATATAGTTTTGTGATACTTTTGATATGCTGCATTTCACCAGGATCCCTGGATATATGAGTCTCTTTTGAACTAGGACATGTGGAGTCATACAATTCTATCAACAAAGCTGACTGAAGATGCTAAAGAAAATGTATACAGGTAGTCCTGACCTCTGGCCTCCTGATTCAGCTAGAGCTTACAGGATAAAAGAGCTTCTGTCTCCATCTGAAAGCATCTGGAAGCATGCTCAGCAGTCATGCAGCTGTGCTTACCTCCAGTTTGCTGCCAAGCTCAGAAGGGAACAAAATCTATTAAAGGGATAGATCACAGTGTTTACCAAGAAGGATAACCTCAAAATCTATAATGGTGACAGAGTGAGCTGGTGATTAAAAAAAAATACAAAAAACTGTACTGGAAAAATTACAACTTTTGGTCCAAATTGGCCTTTGCCTGGAGAAACTATTATCCCTCACTGGATTTTATATTCCTATCTGTAAGATATATCCAACATGGTTTCACACTGCCAAATGCCATAATGCAAAACCTTCAGGATTATCAGGCCATAATTGTCCCCCATTCTCACCTCCAGTATCATCAGAGAGCTCTGTTCCATCCACCAACCAACAAACAGTGTTAATTTGTTCTTTATAGAAATATGATATTGACATGTGCTTGAGTGTCACTTAAGGAATTATAAAACTTTAAATAGAGATTAAGACATACTATGCAAAAGTGCTTGCGCTCCTGCATCTTGAGAAAGGGTCATCTGTTCCACAATTCAGAATCTTAGCCTTAGTCATATCAGACACAAAATTCAGCATGTAAAGTATTATGGTCACAATAACAACTCTTAAAATGCATGAAATATAAAAATGAATAAATGTCTGGTGTGAGCAGTGTTTTACAATTTCTCTTCCAAATGAAAGAGACCCCCTGTTTCTTTTCATTTGGTGGCTTGGCTTATACTTTCATTTTTACAGTCCAGAGAACCAGCAAAGTTAAATTCAAGCCTGCTTTTGCTCTTTACAAAAGGAGCTTGTTTCAAAATAAAAAGGTTAATAAAAAAATAAATAAAGGAGGTTGTTTGACCTTTTTTGAAAAGTAGACTATGACTAAGGAGAATGAGGTCACCATTTACTTTATAGGTATTATACTCCACCTGAGCTTCCACTTAAATAAAAGCACCAACACTAAAGGTATTAATATATTTACTCATACAGAGACCAATTTTTAACTTTTCTTGATTGAAAAATGAATTGGAGGTTAAATATTAAACTTTCTTTTTATCCTCATTGATCAATATATTTTATGCATGAAAAAATTGGCAGATTTACTCATATCTGCCAACCACTCAATGTTTCATCAAGTATAAACACATTATTAATCTATGGTGGTTAAATATAATTTTGTGAAGTGATTTATTCTAGAAATACAACTCTTATGAAATTCACATGTATCCCCCAGAAATGAGACTGAATCCATCATAAGGCAGTCAACCATTATGCAAAAAGCAGCATGAGACAGCACTGTCAACACAAAGAGAGCCAAACAAGGTGGTAGCACCCACTCCTGTTTTCAGAAAGTGCACATGTAATCGGGAAGAGCTGAAGGCGCACTTACTCTGCAAAGGTTGAGGTACTATGAAGCCTGGTTATAGAATGAAGAGAAATTGGAATGTAAAACATTGTGATTAAAAGGATCAGAGAAGGCTTAGCAGAGAAGGCTTAGCAGAGAAGGCTTAGCAGAGAAGAGCGCACTGGAGTTGAGCCTAAAAAAGCAGGCACCATCTGATAGGCCAAAAGGGAGGAAGGGTGTTTCCAACCACGGGAAGACTGCAGAATGGCATTTTCAAGGGCAGGTAGGGCACGTGGTGGGAGGTGAGAGAAAATGCAGCCAGGGGACACATTGACAGCAGATGATTAAGAGCTTTGAATGACAGCTTAGAGGATCTGAACTTATTGTGTAGACCATCAGTTTTACCTGTGAATCATGAGAGATTTCTAAGCAAGATATTGATAAACTCTCATCTGCATATTAGTTAAGTTCACTCTGACACCCCATGAGACATGGGTAAAGTTGGAATTAAAGATCTGCTAGGAATATCTTTTGTTGTGAAGAGGTAGTAGAGACCTAACACGAAGGAGGGCAGGGTGCAGACATATATGACGTTTCAGATATCTCACAAGGCAGAGAGCAAGGTTAGTGTATATAACCTTGATGAACAGAAAGAGTATGAGCTACTAAAGTGAATCCATTTTCATTACATTTTTTATTCAAAATGTTATTTCCCTCGATAGGCTTATTTCCCAAAGATATATTTAGTACTATTTTACTAGTTATATTATTAATGTTTTATTAATACATCCCTATGTCATACTCTGTTATTGATTACCTGACCCTAATAGAAAGCATGAATTAAAAAACAGATGTCTTTGATAATAGGTATTTACTCACCCATCTAACAGACCTATAGTGAGCATCTCTTTAGTATGTAGGTCACAGATAAAACATTATATATACACAAATATAAAAATCAAATATTTACAATATTTATGATAAGAAGTTAACTTCTGTGGGAAGGACCAAGAAAACATTATTTTGGAGGTCATTGAATAGGGTCTACCAGTTGGGAATATGAAGACTATGGATAAAAAATGGGTTGTGTAAAAAGGTAAGAGGACAGGTCAGGTGTCTGAGAAGCGACTGGGATCAAGGTAAGCTGTAGAGCTGAATTTAGAAAGAGAAGCTGGGGAAGTCAAGGTAGGAAAAGTAAGTTAAGGAAAGATTTTCAAGCTCTTAAAAATTACAACTTTATCTAGAAGATGTCAGTCACCAGGAAGATTATAATCAGGGATTTGACACATTTAAAATATTATTTAAAACAATGCTAGGGTCAAATTTTCACATATTCTAGAAAGTTTGTCTTTATTTATTTTGTGTTTTAAAGCGATCATAAAATATAAGGAAATTTCTCTCTCTAATTTGAATAACTAATTAGCATATGGAGGATTAAAATGTTTGGGGTGTCATCAATCCTACGCTCCATCTCTGCCACAGAAACATCATCATGTTGTTATGGATAAAGGGCAAATGAAAATATATGACCAAGGAATAAACTACAGTCAAAGGCTTCTGTGAAATGGCTGAACTTGATTTAACAAAGAGAACTTTCACAATTATCCTGTAGATTTGCTTTCACTTATCCAAAACATTTAAACTGTTTATTAATGTAAAAGATGTAAATAAAATTTCTGGTTTGGGAGCCAAGTCCTAGAATTTCATGAATGATCCTGTCTAAAAATTGTTGTGGTTGAGCAAGAAATCCCTGGAAAATGATGCTTATATTTGTGATAGAAATGTCACTAGAGCCTTAAATATAGCGGTGTGACCTGTCTCTATTATTGGGCAGCAAAATCAAATTTATAATTGCTTTTGACTTGCACTTCCTACAATGTGTGCTGAACGTGGTGGAATTGCACAGAATAAATATTTTTAATACTAATCTCTGTCTAAATATATTAATTTGCAAATGTGTTTTTTCCATTTACAGTTTTTGTATACTTACTTCTCTCTTCCAAAAGCTGATGAATATGTCCTTAGCATATTTTATTAGTAAATAATTGACTCAGTAGTTGTTAACAACAGTTCTTAGAACTTTTATCACTTTCACCTACCCTTAGATAATGAGGTAAAAATGAAGAAATCTCCAAATCTTATTTTTCATTTATACGGAACTAAACTTCTGATTGTAAAGATGTTGATAGCATTCTATCACTCTCATGAAATTGAGTGACAAAATTATTTATTAAAGTGATGTGGTAGTAACTGAGGTCATTATTATGTTATAGAAGTAAGCAAGTAAAACATATGCACAGACATAATGACTTTAGCATCCAGCATTTAAAATCCAATTAAGTATTTGTTGCAGAATATACTGGAAACAGCAGGCTAGGCTGTCTGTGCATAACACAGTGATAGCTGGATTGAGCAGTATGGATTCAAAGTTTAAAAATTAAATTGCAAATGGTTTCTGAGAGTCTACCAGATCAGGGAACAGTTGAGTTACATTTAACCCTTGAGCTGGCAGTCCCTGGCAGGAGCACTGCCAGCTATAAAAAATAATAATCAGAGGCCCATGAACTGCTCTTTTAAAATGGTTACATTAAAAACCAGACACCTGTAGTTTTACTAGTTGCTAAAACGACTTGTAATCGCACATGCATGAAACAGATGTGTAACCAGAGCTGGAGAGACTGGTTTCCATTAGACAAACACAGGTGAGTGGCGGGCAGAAGGAAGAATGGAAAACTGACATTTGTACATGTTAAAATCCCACATTAGAGATTGCATGTAAACCTTTGGAAGCATTTTTTTTATTAAATAGATATTTGGCTTGGCAAGTGCTTTCAAGTAATGGACACTTACATTTCCCAAAACGATCTGCTTAAATTTGGATGAGATAATAATGACTAATTCCATCCACTAAGACATTTCTTCAAAATGCTGGTCTTACTGAAATAACAGCCAAGTCTACGTAGGAAACTTTTTAACAGACTTAAACATTTTAGAAATTTTTTGCTTTGAGAATTTTTTTTCTTATACAACATCACACCACGGTCTTATAAAAATCAAAATGAAAGGATTTTTCAAAAAATTTAGTTTCTCAACAAACATGAGCCAGGCCTCCTTTCTAGCATCCTGGCATTTGGTTGTTATAAAACTTAGAGTACGGTATGTCTGTTCATTTGGGGCTGAGTTACACAGCTCAGGATGCAATGCTCTAAGGACACCATGTGAACCATTGCACAAATACATTTTTGTCAGCATTTGGTTTGAGAACTGGGACTTAGAGGAACTTAAGGGGATTGAATTTTCACTCAAATGTTCCAAAATTCTGGTTTACAAAACATCTGGGATGTGGAGAGTGGATCACTCATTTTGGAATTCTTTAGAAAGAAAAAAAATGAAATGCAGAAAATAACAACATTCAACAAGAAGTGTCCTTCCAGAAATCCTCATCACACCTGGGATGGAACCTTTGAGCCAATATTTCCTTTCAGATGTCTTAGAACTAGCAGTGCAAACTGTATGAATGAGTTGGAGCAAACAGGCATCTATGTGAAAACCTCTCCAAATTGAGAAGGAAAACAGGATATGTGTTCATGCTCCCACAACTCATCAGGAAAACTCATTCTAAGTCATTCCCAAGGATGATGTACTCCCCCAGAAGACCTTATCTTTCCACATTTTTTCATTCTGAAAACATATTTTTTAAAAATCAAAAGTCATTTTTGGAATGGAAATGCAGCCTCTTGCATGATGTGAATGAAAGACATTTGACCTGAAAATGCACATGGAACTTTTAAAGCGCTGCATAGCTGTTCATTCTACAGCCTCACAGTTCTCCAGACCCAGATGATTCCTCAGTCTAAATCACTATTGATGATGAGGAAGTGAGGTGTGAAAAGTACCTGCTAACTCTCAAATGAAGACAAAAACCAGCAAACGAAGTCAGCAGGGCAAAGCTGTTTAGACATATTGCAGAGTCATTTTGGATATTCCCCCTATATCTGTTAAATATTCATCGATGTTCTCACAACTATGCCCTTGTTCCAGGAGGTTGAAATTATGGGCTCTTTAAGTTATTCTGAGTATAAACGGAGCACTCCTAGAAGTGTATTAATTCTTTCAGACTAATAGAATAGCATTTACTGCTTGAATGTTCCACAGTCAATTCATATGTGAGAGCAGGAAAAAAAATAAGTCCTCCCATATTTGAAGGTTGTATATATATTCTGGTTCATGAGACCATGTAGAGCAGTAGTTCTCAAGAACACTATGCAGTGCATTGAGAAGCAGGGCTTTATTAAAGGCAGAAGGATGTGTTTCACCCTCAGATTTTCATTCTGTTAGTCTGAGGCCCCTACACCTGAATATTTTCTAAAATGAAAATCCATGGATAAATTACAATGATCAAATAAGGATGAAAAAAGTACTGATGATGGGCTAGGTGTTTATTAAAACTACTCATGCACATTTGCAGGGTTAAACTTACTGAGCCATGAAAAGGCAGGATATAAAGCTCCCTGCAGCTCTGTAGGTCCTGATGGGCTTATATGTTAAAAAGTGTACAGCAGGGATTAGGGGTCAATCAAGAGCAGAGAACATCGCCAGTAATGCAGGGAAAGTTTCTAAAGTTCACTGTGACAGGAGCATTTTTCTAGTCTGAGGGAAAAAACTATGGTAACCAGTAGTAACAATGAGAACAGCTGTTCTCAGGAGTGTTCCTGGGGAGATTTTCCCTGAATAGTTTAGAAGGTTTATTTCTAACACCTGTAGCATCAACAGAGTCACAGAACTCATGTGCATTAAAATGGACATAACTATTGCCAAGATAGCACTAGATAAGGCTACTTCTCCAAAATAACCACAAAATCAAGGTCACTCAATTTAAAAATGTTTCACTTCTGTTCTATCAACAAATGCCTGTTTTGAATTTGTATCAAGAATGTGTGTGTGTGTGCTATAGCTAAAGGGGGGGAAAGAATCTGAAGACATCTCAAAGTACCCCATTGACTTTAAGAGTGAAAATTTAACCTGTCCTTACAATGCTCTTGTAAAAGGTATGTGTAGGGTAAAAATGAATTATTAGGGTGTTTACCTTTCCTCCACTAGCCTCTATGACTAGCACCTGTGGTATGGCACCTTTTCATAACTGCACATACGTGGGCCCAATGGGTGTATGCATGTATGAGTGGGATCACCTGGGCCTAGGAGGAAAGGATAAAAGGGCGGCATCACCCTAGGGGAAGAGTAGAGAATGTGAAGAGAACAGGAGAATGCAAGAGAGTAAATATTCACTGGGGGAGCTATGAGGTTTGGTTGCCTGTTAGACTGCTTGCCAGACAATTGGCCCAACCTCCCTGTCTGCTATGCGTGGGCACCTGGTTCTCTGAAAGCATTAAAGCCTATAAAACCCACCATGGCTTCGACATGTGCAATGCTTGTATATATTATCAGAAAGTCATATTTTTACCCTACAACACAAGCTCCAACACCTCATTCTTCACCTTATTTTTCAAATAGGTAAATAGCTTTGAAATTCATAATCCCTTTTGTGATTTAAATACTTGTTCCATATTAAAAAAAAAACCCAGAGATCACAGAGATGTGAAATTTATATATAAATAAATTATTAAAAATAAATAAGTAAATAAATAAATACTTGTTCCAGCAGATGCTCATTCAAGAGAACTTTGTTGCCTTTAAAGTTTTTTTGCTTGTTTGTTTATTTTTTTGGCCCATTTTGATACCAAAAATAAAATCTGTTCTTTAAATGGATCAAATCTTTAATAGTTCAATATTGAAAAGAATATCTTAGAAAAGAGCTGTTGGTGCTGAAGCTGATTCACAAGCTTACAAACACACACACATACATGCACACACACATATACATAATTTCACTTGACATTTCTTTTAACTTTTAGTAAATGATCTGATTTATAGTCTTCTTTATATTCTTCTTTAGCTGCTAGAACCAGTGAACTTACACATGCTGGGTTGGTTACAAACCAGTATGTCTTAAGTGTTTTGTAGAGGATCTGGGGTTCCTAGTTTTAACAGTAATCAATTAGTAAGTAGTTTGCCTTGTTCTAAATGTTTTAGGGAGAGTTTTCATAGTTTTTTAGAAGTTAGAGAATTCCAGGTTAGAGCAACACCTGGGACTAAATCTTTCATAAAGCAAGGAAAACTTAGCCAAATTTTTAGATACCTATTAGCGCAAACATTCATACTACTGCCTAAGTTCTTTTTACCTTATCAGATATCAAAAATTTACAAAAACATCGATTTTATAACTTCAGTAAAATCACTGAATCACGACCTTTATAAACTAGTTAATGACTAGTAGTTATCAATATACAGAATACATAGAAGACATCTTAATATTGAAAATCAAGGATTTCAATATTATACTTCAAATTGTTTAGGCATCTTTGTCTTTTATTTTCTCAACTTGCATCTTTTTTTTCCCACTAGTACCTATACTCTTTTGATCCATTCTCCCTCTCCCCTTTCTCTAAACCTCAGAAACCTCACTTTATTAGCTTTTTAAACATTTACAAGTTTACAAGTTTTGTAAAAATATTTTTGCGCTGTCAAACTGTCAACTCTGTAAACATCCAGTATTTGCCTTTGTCATTTTGACTCGCTCTGCTACGTATAATTCCCTTGAGTCCCATCTATTTTCTATAAATGGCAATGTTTCACCTTTCCTTATGGCTGAATAGTATTCCATAATGTGAACAGATCCCATCTTCTTTAATCAGGCCTTGATTAGTGGGCTTTTAGGTTGTTTCCAGATCCTAGCGATTACAAATAATGTTGCAGATGATACGGTTTTCTTAGTTGATAGCCTCAAGTTAATCGGATGAATGTTCAAGTTTACTTTCTCACCAACAGTATAATAGGGTTCCTCTTTCTCCACATTTTCTCCAACATTTGTTGAGTTTTGTGGTGTTTTTTTTTTTTTTTTTTTTTTAATATGGGCCTTTTGGGCCGGGCACGGTGGCATGTGCCTGTAAGCGGTAGCCTAGGAAGCTGCAATGGGGACCAGGGATTGCATTTGGAGTCCCGTTCAGGGCAACGTAACGAGACCTAGTTCCAAAAAAAAAAAATCTGGGTGTGTGGCACATACCTGTAATCCCAGCTACCTGGGAAGCTGAGGCTAGGAATTGCTTGAGTCTGTGTTACCCTGGGCAACGTGAGCCTGCAGTTCCATGGGCAAAAATAGAGAGACCTAGTCTCAAAATAAATAAATAATAAATAAATAAATAAATAAATAAATAAATAAATAAATAAATAAATAAATAAATAAAATTGAAAATAAATAAATATGAGCCTTTCATTAGGTATCTTCACTGTGATTTTGACCTGTATCTCCCATATTAAAAGTGCTGATGAATATTTTTCCATGTATCTATTGGCCTTCCAGATATCACTTGGTGAACTGTCCATTCAGATACACTGATTATTTAGAAATTGGTCTGTTTATTTCATTATTGATGAATTGAATACATTTTTATGTATCTTGATGTATACATTATTTATTTTATATAGTTGTGTAATGTGTGAATAGGAAAGTAGGAAGTCAGTAGGAAGTCTTTTATTATATGTCTATTTTCTTGCACTATGAAAAAACTTTTCATTCAATTTATTTGTATTTCCTTTTTGCATTCAGTTTTCCAGTTAAAGGATAGAGTAGCCCATCTTTTACATTTTATTTTTTAATGTGAAGTGCTTATATCAGAGTTTGTTTCAAAATCTTTGCTTCCAAGAAAAAAAAATCATTTCAATTCAAAATGGTGTTTTAATAATGCAATCATTCTTAAACTGGAAGTATAGACTGCTATAGTTTTGTAGTCAGATCTTCTGATAGGGATATTTATATATATATATTTCATTTTATATATATATATATATATTACATCATTGTGTACCCCAGGGTTCTCCCATTTCCTTAACACCCATTAACCATTTTTCTTAACCTTTTGTGCTTTCCACCTCCCCCATTTTCTTCCTCCTGCCCCTCTCTTGCTCTATGGTTCAGTTCCGTTGGTTGTTTCTGATTTTTCTTATTCATTTGTTTGCTTTTTCCTATATCCTTTATATAAGTGAGACCATCCCACATTTCTCTTTTTCTTTCTGGCTTATTTCTGCTAATATGAGTCCTCCTAGCTCCATCCATGGTGCTACAAATGACATATGTTTGTCTTCCTTGATTGATGCATAATATTCCATTGTGTATATGTACCACTTTTTTTAGCCATTCATCATAAATAAAAATATCTATATATTTTTATGTTGTTGACTATTTCCAGAGAGCACAACCTTGATAAAGCCTCTTTCTTCAATCAGGTGCTATGGTGAAAACTATCTTTCAAGAAGTTTGATAAATGTAAGGAAAAGTCAAAAAAGAAGAAGACTCTCTACTTGGTCACAGTGACTCTACCTTTGTGAACGAGATTCTGGCTTTACCATGTAACCCAACCTTCAAGAAGTTTTTTTGTTATTCTCTCACCCAGCATTTATTTTGACATGCCAATTTCCATAATAATTTAATACAGCTGTTCAGAAATCCTTTTTCTTTGATCATCATTATTAATGATGTGCTGTAATGTATAAAGCTAGTAATCCCATACACTCTTAGGTTTGCAGCCATAACACATTGTCTTTTCAGAGGCTAGCTCCTCTCCACCAACTTCAGGTCACATTTAGCTTCAGTTCCTCACTAAGTGGAAGGAGCTCATCTTCTGCAGAGAGTTCATTTTAGACTTATTAGCCCAGGAATTAGGAATTTTGTGAGCAGTTCAATGGTATTCACAGTCGGAAACCAAGCTGTCCTTTAGAATTCCCCAGAGAAAGGGCCTTAATTGTAGTCTTCCGCTTGCTGTTGAATGGTTTATGGCTAAATCTTAAGGATATTTTTCTAATACAAATGTTATTATCCTTGATGTTTTTTAACAACTGTTCCATAAGTATGTTTTCCTTCCAAAATCTAATATGTCAAAATCAACTGGTAAAATCCTTGAGGTTTAAAAAAAAAAGAGAAAAAGCATTTATGATTAAACAAATCATAAAAGATCAGAGATAAAAATTTTAACTATATGAGAAAAGTTTGCAACGCTTGCATATACTATCAGAAATTCCTATTTTTACCCTACAACACAAGCTCCAACACTTCATTCCTCACCATATTTCTCAAATAGGTAAATAGCTTTGAAATTCACAATACCTTTGGTGATTTAAATACTTGCCCCAGCAAATGCTCATTCAAGAGAACTTTGTTGCCTTTAAAGTTTTTTTTGCTTGTTTGTTTGTTTTTTGGCCCATTTTGATACCAAAAAAATCTGTTCTTTAAATGGATCAAACCTTTAATAGTTCAATATAGAAAAGAAAATATCTTAGAAAAGAGCTGTTGCTGTTGAAGCTGATTCACAAACTTATAAACATATAAACACACACACATACATGCACACACACATATACATAATTTCACCTGAAGTTTCCTCTTAACTTTTAGTAAATGATCTGATTTAGTGCACATGAATGATGGTTGCGAAAGACTTATTACTTGGGAAATCTTTCTCAATGAGCTGAAGGCTGTGTATTCCACAGTGAATTCTGGTGAGGAATATACTAAAGAATTTCAGGCTCTGAAATAAGAAAGTTCTTGGAATTGTTTTATCCGGTTAAAGCCAGTCCAAAAATTGTGTCATGTTTTAATCAAAAAGCATTTAGATAAACGACATAAGGTAAATGTCTCCGCAGCAGCCAAAACATTATCTTAGTTCTTGATTTACGAAATATTAATGTCATTTTTGTGGCAGGAAACCTTTTTTGCTGTAAGCATCTACTTAAAAGAATAATATCTGAAAACAGAAAACTGACAAAAGTATAAAATTCAAAGCGTTTTTAAAGGAGTCTGTTAGACATGTCTTTGAACTTCTGTTTCTGTAATAAGTCAGCTCGGGATGTCGAGGTAGGTTGCAGAGGCTTTAGAATCTGTGCAGAAGGTCACTGCTGGTCTTGGTCCTCTTTGGCATTCTTAATTTACAGTGACATTAACTCTAAACAAACTGCATGGAAATAAATAGTGCAATAAAGAAACTAGGGGAAAAGACCGGGAAGGAATGAAGTTCAGATTTCAGGAGCATAATCAGAAGCAGCAATAATGACATCAGAACAAACTTGTAGTCAGAAAATCTTCTCATCCTTTCCCATTTTAGTGTAACTATTTCAGTAGGTCTCATATCTTTAACATGGGGAAATGGTATGACATTCAGAGGGAATATCAGATGCTATCGCAGGTGCTTTTTGGACTTGAGTTCTGCAATTTCTCCCATGGGAAATAAGGAAAGGAACCCAATGGGTCATCTTTGAGCACTTTCACCAAAGAATAACTCAACAATGCTTAGCACTGGGAGTGACAATCCAGGCAAAGTCAATCTCCTATCTAACACCAAACACAAAAAGCAACAGGAACATTTCACAGTTGAGCTTAAAATTAGCTTCTCAAAGTAAAAATGAACTACTGGCTCCATGCACATGGCAAACCACAGCAAAATTCCTGGACGGAGATTGTCCAGATTAATCCTGGTTCTGGTAAATTGATATTCCCTTATGCTGGCATCCCACTCCTGATGTGGCCACAGCTGTAATCCAGCTATCACTTTTCAAGTCCTGAGTGTGCATAATTTATGCATGCACAAACATAGGTGTATATGCATAAATATGCATCTGTTTATGAACACATTCAGCATGCGTTTATGAGCGTGTTCGGACGTTACAGGCATTTCATTTAAAAGATAATGCCTAGGGCATAGGGCATTGTTGAGGATTTGATTACTGGCTAGTAGCAGAAGATGGGCTTTGCACCATTAATTTGTTAATCTCTAGGACATACCCTTCCCTAAGGTTTACACTATCATTATTTTTAAATTATAAAATACAATCTCCTCAACCCAAAAGACACAGATTAGTTTTATGGGAGATAGACTTTCAAGTGGGACCCTTCCACTCTCTTGATAGCTTCTTCCAATGAAACGGTATCAACTCCCCCTCAGGAGATGAATCCGTTTGTAATTATTGTTACTACATATTTTTCTTAAACTGTTATGAATCAACCTAGTCAGAAAGGCCTTACAGGCAAAAGTTTCTTCTCCATTCTCTTTCCAAGTTTAGGAGCAAAGAAATGGACACTGCTGAAAAAAAATATATATCCCACTCTCTGGTTTTTACAAACATTGCTATACAGGCGAAAACAGGTGCTGAAATGTGAGACCCTTTGGAGGGTCTTTCTCCCTATAACAAATCAGCGCTCACATTAACCTAAAGTGAAACTGGCTTTAATGTGGAATGTTGTACAAAAGCAGTGTCTTGTGACACAAAATCCATAGACAACTGTCCCCCAAACACAGGAAAAACAGTACACTATCACTTTAAGAAAAAATAAACTAAAATATGAACTACCAAAAACCCTGCCATTTCCAGCCTGGGCTTGATTAATGATTTTTCTATCTAATAAAAGGTTCACAAACCATCTGTTTTTCTCCCTAATGCCTTGCCCAAAGGTTTTTCGTTCCTATTTCAGGCTCGGGGCCAACTGACATTCCACTCTTTTTTTTTTTTTCCCAGCCTTGTAAACAAACCCTTCTCTCTTTTTAATCTTCCAGTGCTGTTTCCTACCCATCGTTATGCATATTCATTGCGAGTAAACATTTTTAGTGTCTACACTTAATCTCTTCCACTGGCAATTACTGTTCTATGCTGTTTTGTAATGCAGAAGGGCCAACGCTTTCCGTTCTAATAACAGCTGGGCCGCAGATGGGGCCTGCAGTCATTGTAGAAAATAAAAATTTACAAGATGCCAGTGGAATTTATTTCAGTTTTATGGAGTCACAGGAGGAACCTTTCTGTTATCCGCCTTCAGTGAAATCTGTAGGCACAAGGCAAGCTTTTGACATTTAATCAAAGGGGGCTTCAGGTAGGGTCTGGAACAACGCAAGGAAGAAAGCAGGTGGATCGTATTAGGCAGTGCCATGGTTAATTTATTTAGAAGTGATCGGCTTAGATGTGCGCAGCCAATATTTGACATCATGTATATATCTTGTTTAGCATCGTGCCTCTAAATTGTTACCACAGGAGAGACAGTGAGCTGTCACAGTAGACCCAGCCAGGTGTTTGGTCGGGTTGCTACTTAGAGGTGCTGATGGAGATGGCACTGTACTCACCAAAGACGGGGCATTTGCGTGGTTTCTGAAAGTTGATTCAATTTCACTTAGCAGCATCGTTCTCTGAAGTACAGTACCTCTTCGGCAGAACTCCGAAGTGTGCAAATGGGCTTTTGAATACGGGGCTGCGACCTTTAATTTAACAATGTGGTTTCACTGGAAATTTTCTGTTCTGTGACTCGGGTATGCACAAATGGATGTATCTGAAAGACCTAAACGTGAGATGTACACGACTGCACCGATGCGGAGTGGGATTCAAATCGTGCAGCGACACGTACGTCGCCATGAAAAATAAATTGCCACACGCGCACACTATAAAACTGCAACCCAATTCAACACAATGCTTTCTGGAAGTACACACACGATGGTTCTTATACCCATCCTGCTGGACTCGCCACTTTGTAGCCCTTCCTTACTTTCCACCCTCTCCCCAAAAATACGGAATGGGAGTCAGTCCATGAATGCCACCCAAGGATAACCCCCCAATTAAGGCAGTAAATGAACATGAGCTTCTAGACTAGATGAAACCTATGCCAAAGGTGCTTATGCTTTTACGTTTGGGGCCCTCCTTTGCCACACACCTTCAGCTGGTTGCTTAGCAACCATAAGAGACCCACGGAGCATGCTCACTGAGACGCCTAATTGCGATCACAATTTACTTTTGTTGGCTTTTTTTTTTTTTTAAAACCCATTAACCAAAACAGGATGTTTTCCTTTTTGAAGGACAAGTAAGGTCTGCATGAATTTGAAAGGCAAGAGCGTATATTTCGATACCAAAACAATTCATTAAATGCCGAAGCCAGGCATGGATGTGGGTACACATAACAACACAAAAATTGGAGCAGATTGACATTAAATAAAGTATAAATTCCCATTTGTTCAGATTTTTATAGGTTCATTTCTCTTATTCTCTTTATCTTCTTTGGTTGTAGCTTTTTCTAAGAAAGCCATTGAGTACGAGAACTAGGAATATGAAATTTCACTTCTTATGATCAAGCACATTAAGAAACTTTATTAAATAATTTAATTTGATTTATACACTTTAGATATTATGATTCTCTTTCATACTCTTTTTCTTCCCTTCATTAAAAAAAAAAATTCTTAATTATTCCAAGTCTAAACCTCATATTTAACTTCCTTAATCTTTTCACAAAGGGCAAGAAGTCATTTTGTGTACCTCAGAGAGAAAAGGCATTTTGCGAATTTCAAGGGGAGAAAAGACATTTTCTATTAAGTTAACTTAATCTGTGCATTTATTGCAATCTTTCCACAATTATTTGAGTTTTCCTAACATCTAAGCTTATAGATGAAATATGCTTAGAACTTTTAGTCTCTACTTGACTAGTTTTATCACTAAACAGAACGCCTTTATAAGTGGAAATTTGATTTTTCTTTTAAATTTCAACTCACGAAAAAACAACTTATTCTTTTTAACTTTACGCATTTTATGCAAGTATTCTTAAATACTTAAAATTTAAAATTCTTAAATTCGCTTGAATCTAGGGATTTTAATAATGGGCATGTCTTCAAAGTAGACCCTATCTCATGCCCAGTTAGTCCTGTGGAACTAAATGTGACACATTTATTTATATCAAATTGCTTTCATAACAGGTAGAGAACATTTCCAGTGTAAGGCTCACCCACTTCCCTTTAGGAACGTGCACGGTATCAGCAAGCAATGAAGATGAAATAAGCTCACGAGTGGGAGCTGCGCGTCATCTAAGTCATAGATACACAACCCCTATCTATGTCTCCACCCCCACACCCCAACCCATCCTGGCTGTCCCACCTGATGTTCTGGGTGGAGAACGTGCTTCTGATGCCAAGACCAACGAAGAACAGGGTTGTTTCTCAAGGTTGTTTCCCTAAAGCTACACGTTGTGTGTATGTGTGTGTACGCATGTGTGCATGTGTATTTTTCCAAACAATGGCCCTTGTTTATGTATGAGCCAGTAGTTATACCATTCCCACAGAGACAGCCAGCAGAGGGAGCAAAATTTAGGAGGAATTGTAGTCCCCGATGTCCCAGCATTGTTAAGAATTCTGGGAGACATACTGTACAAGAAATTAATAAAATCAAAAGATTTCATTTCATTATGATGAACCCTATTATTCATAGAAGCAGGTCACACACTGAGAGTAATAAAGAGTTGTATAAGGCTAATTGGTACAGCCTGGAAACTTGGGGGCCCAGTGATTGTGAATACAGTGATGTAACTGGTAAAACAGCACTCACTTCCTTTTTCTTTCCAAAAAAACTACTGACAAAAAAAAATACACACACATTTATATGCAATATGTGTGTTTTTAATTCCATGGCTGGAAATACTTATGCTCCATTTATATAACTTCACATATGTTCCTTAATATGGGAATATATATGCTCCTTAGGGTAATCTTTCTTTGATTTCATTCATGTTGACTACTTTTCTTTCTCTCCTCTCTGTGTGTCCTCCGCTTCCTAGGTTTCTCTATCACCCACATACGAAAGAACTCACACATGCACACCCACACAAACAAGACTTGCACACTGCAACTTTTAGGGCTCCGTGCTCAGGAATACTAATAGGTCTTAAGAGGACAATGATTTTTCAACTTCTGTTTTATCCTAAATCTAACAGGTGACTGGAATTTGTTCCCCCAACCCCTCCTTATCATTGCTGGCTCACCAAGCTCTAGCTTCTCAGAATTTAAATCGAATATGAACATTTGGGAGTAAAGTAGGAAGTGATGAGAGCTTTTATGAATGGAAAGAATTGAAGCTTTGCTTGGCCTTTTATTCCTCTCTCTCTCTCTCTCTCTTTCTCTCTCCCTCAGTATGTTCAGAATTGATTGTTTCCTCTCACCTGTAGTCATTTCCCTATTTTACTGCATTGATGTTATCTGGACCCATGTCGTTTTCAAGTTTTCACAACCTTAATCTCTAGAAATCCTGTAGAGTGTGTCAAATTAGAACTCTATTCCAACAAATACAGCTTCACATTTTCATGCAGTTAATTCAATACATTCATTATAATTTAATGTTTTTAAACATTTTTACTGAAGCATATAAATTTTCTCCTTGCCTCTCCCGTTTTCATGCTTTTTCCTTATTCTTCCTTTCCACTGTACTCTCCTGATATGTTTCAAATATTTTACATTACATCTCACACACACACACACACACACACAAAATTCTATTGGATTCAACATAAAATCTCTGTAATAGAACAAACTTCTCTTTTTCAAACTCTGATACTTTACTTTTGGATGCAGCAAAACTTACATACCAAATTTATATATAGAAATCCAAAATCTAAGAAAAAAAGTTATTAGATTCTGATACATAATATACAGTCCTCTTGATTATAGAATAAACTCTCTCCTTTTTTTTAATGCAAAGTAACAGAGACACTAAAAAGCCTTAAATTATCAAATGTCCATCTATGTGTGTGTGTGTATATATATATATATATATATATATATATATATATATACTTCCTACTGCATGAAGCAAATTAAAAATCAGAATTTCCCAAGAGATTCTTTCAAATCTAAGAATTGCAAGGCATCCTTTCTTATCAAAGTGTATTTGAACTAATCCTCAGATTACCTGGTATCCTAATTCATAGAAACCCAACAATGTCCAAGTAGCTAGTAAGCATTTCCTCTTATTAAAAGGGGAGAAAACATATATGCCTCTAGCTTACTACAAAGACATTACTTTAGGAGTGTGTGCAATGAATGTGAACATACAACCGTTAAAAACCACAAATAGAAGCATTTCCTACTGACTTGATGGCTAACATAGTTTTGCAAAGATTTGGGTAAAAATTATATGTATTTTCTTTTTCTTTCTGCAAGAACAAACCTCTACATCCAAATTTCACTAAAATAAACGGAGGAGTATAAAGACTAGGAGAGACGAAGTCAGATGTTTTTTATTATGGGTTTGAATGCTATAGAATTAGTTAGTGGATGGGGTTTTTCTTAGTAGAAAAAATCACCAAAATATTTTAATAATGCATGCCTAACGTTTATTTTCTTATTAGTGATTGCTATGAAACCAGAACGCTTTGCCAGCCTATCTGACTGCACCTGTTACTAGATATTTCCAAGAGACCAACACCAATTTTGCCTGAGTGCACTGGGTGTATTTTCCATTGTTTAGATTGTACAGTCAGGGCACAGGCAGTTTGCATTCAAAAAAAGAAGGCGCATTTTATTCAGAGGAAAAGTGATGTCCTTGGAACTTCAACCTTAACGAAACTCTTTTTAAAAGGACACACTGATTGGAATGGGAAGACATCCAAAGAGAGGCATCCAGAGAGAGAAGGGTGAGTGTGTGATAGAAAGGAACGGGAAATGGATTCGATCAGCAAACCAAAACGATTATATCCCAAGAGACTTCTAAAAAAAATCTGTATGAGGCCATTAAAGGTACAGAGCACAATCTCATGGGGTGCATGAACGCTTCGGAGTGTAAAGAAAGTTTGCCTGGAATCTGAATTTCTTTTTTTTTTTAACTGTTATGTTCACTTTTATTTATTTTTTTCTAATTTTTTAATAATTTATTTATATATATTTCACATCATTTCAGTCCCTGGGGGTCACCCATGGAATCCGAATTTCTGTAGAATTAATCCTAACTGTCCTTACAATCTTAAGACCTTTCAGTATCAAATTCCATAAATGATGATTAGTCAGAGTTCCTCTGACTGATTTTGGCAGAAGTAACATTTCTGCTGGTTGATTTGAGCATCAAGGCTCACTAATGCCTTTGGACATCTGCACTACAGAGACAACCTCACACTAAAACCCGGCTCAGCACCACCCTTATAAAAATAGCACGTTTCTGTTCGTGTAGAATGGTGATTAGACTTTCCAACACAACTCATACTTCTTAAAAGGCGCGTCAGAATTTTAAAGTGCATTAAATAAAGGGCATTGGCACATTAATGCAACTCTCTTAGAGGAAAGATGCCACATAATTTCCGCTGAACCGTGGCACAAACCTTCAATAAAGAAAGTTGTCAGAGAAAAAAATATATATACACAGACACACATTCTTGATGTTGAGAACAGTATCCCTGGGAATTGAATAACTTATATGTATATAAACCTAAGCTTTTAAAGTGCTTTGTTTCTCTTACTTAGGCTGAGCAAAAGTCCCCAGGGGACCGTTGTTTTGCTAACTTATTTTAAATATTCTGTTTTCCTGCAGCTGTTGCCTGCATGGTAGGTCTACACGGGATATTCTGCTCAGTGATTTTTTTTAAATAGATGTTATTTTCTCCTATATCAAGATATGCATTTCTAAGAAACAAATGGCTCCATGTTAAGGGTTTTCGAAATGACCGTTATGTTGTAAACAGACTGAAAGAATTGCAGCAACAGTGTGACAGGTGGATTAGCTCCCTCTTTGCTTGGCTCCTGCATGTTCATCTCTGGCAGAGCTGCAGCTGGAGTTTATGCCACAAAAGATAAGGGTTCTGTGCACACAGAGCATCAGCATTATAGGGAGCACCCAGGCTGTGGTCCTACGTCATGATCTTCATGCCTGTTCAAAGTGACATTGAGAAGACAAACTAGGGGGGTGCATGAAACCCAGCCACAGATGAGGCTGTATTTCAAGCCTAGAAGAGACTTAATTGAACGGCTGCAAAATCATCCATAGCAGCTGGAGAGACTTGTTCTCCCATTACTCCATGACCAAGCATATTCAAAGTTGAAATTCTTAACAAAAGGAAATTGATAAATAGGAAAAAAAATTTTTTTCCTGAGGAAAAAAAAATAGTGACAACTAAACACTTTAAGAGATTTTTTCCCCATTATTCTTAGTCTTTAAGAATTTTTATAGACTGCTTAGGGTACAAAGCATCATCTAATTTACTTCTCTGTCCTTTTTCTATTTCCTAAACCAGTGCCAGTTGGGAACACATTGGAAACACAGAGAAGAACTTCATTCTGAGCAAGGTTAACAGCAGCAGTGGCCTCCAGGATGGGGATCTGCCCCCAGCATAGAAGATCTGGTAGCGAAAACTGCCCAGATGATGGAGCTGGTAGAGTTACTGAAGTTCATAGTTTAAGTAATGGCTTTCACCTGTAGGCTTCCAGTCACAATCGATTTTGCCCAGAGAAACCCACAAAGTGCTCAGCAGGATATGAGCAAGCCCCTGCTTCTAAAGCACAGGTGGGACCTCAAGCATGGGTATCGATGTTTCTTTCTGCCAGATAATTTTACCAGGTTCTTCCACTTTAGAGCTGCCATCTCACCATCATTTTTCTTTTCTCCTTCTTACCCCTTGTCATTCATCCTCTAGAGCTGACTCAGATTCTCCACACTAAACTTGAAAATGACCCCAAACTAGATTAACCAAAATTAGGTGAGAACAGATAAAATCACCAGGTATATTTTACTGGGAATTAATGGATTCCAGTTCTACCTAAAAAAAAAAAAAATTTTTAAATGTTTTCTAGTCAAAATTCAGGCATCAAAAACCAAAACTGAGAACATCCCGAGGAGAACAGATATCTTCCCCCATCACAGAGGCACACACCTAGAGCAACATGGAAGGGACTTTCTTTGTTACGAAAACATGTCCATTTGCAAACCAACAGGAGGTATCTGCCCCTCAAGTGTCAAGGGGATGTGCAGAACTGAACTCACAACGTCACAAAAGAAAGTGCTGCGGTGTTCTTCAACCTGCCCAGGTGAAATGGAGATATTTTAAAAAATAAAGACTTGAACACTTACCCTCAGAAAGAGATGCTTTTGAGCAAACCTTTGGAGATGTCAGAGACCAAAGCTCAGTTTTCCTTCCATGCGAAAATGAATTGCGCATTTATCTCAAGGGACAGATTACAGATTTTATAATTCTGATAGAACAACTGTAGCACAGCTTCAGCCTCCCACATGTGTATATGTTACTGTGTAGGGGGGGAAATGAGATGCGCAAGTCCCATTAATAATAGCAGTTGCATGCTTAATTTCATGTGCACTGCACTGAAAAATTACTTCTTACTATCTAAAATAAGATTCAGAAAGAGCCTGGGAAATCATGAGCTCCAACATACCTTCCTGGTTCCTGTGTGAACAAGGAGCTGGCGAGTCAGGACATTTAGCAGATGTACTCTTAGGGCCTAGTTAGTGGACTCCCTTGGGTTGGAGTTGAGAACAATCCCAAACTGAAGGTTCTGCTTACCCAAAAGGGAGAAAAGTGTTGTCAAAACCGTGCAATTCTTTTTACAGCCAAGCAAAGGGGATACTGTGAATTCCTAGAAACTTCTAATTGCAAAATCTGTAATGCAGGAGTCTTCAATTTGCTGATCTCTGAAATGATCACCTTCATCGTAGCTTTCACTATTTATTTATAGATAGAATTTGGGGGCTGAAAGACATCTCTGAAATAATTGTCCTGCTTTTAGATTTGTAAATCTAGCATTATGAACCTTAATACAAGATTAAATAGTCACTTAATTAATAGTTTAATTTAGAGGTACATTTACATATAAATTATGTTATTTTTAGAAATGTAATCTAAACAGCAAAACTTGTTTCTCCTGTCAAAAGACCAAATTTTTCCAGAACTTTTGACAGGAACCTTCCCCACTTTAGCAATGAAACGCCTGCCTTGTAGAAAATCCCTCCTTCCCAGCAAACCTAGGATGATTAATCAGCCACTGCTCCCTGAGTCTCCCATTTCTGGCATTGCTGATCTTTCTGGGGTCCCAAGTCTGAACATTATTTTTGTTTCCTTTTCCACACTGCGAACACTCGGGAGTTCTGTCTGTTTTATGCTGAGGACACGGTTCTCTCTACCGTCTCCTTTTTACTCCAATGCCTGATACTAGTTCAGTTCCCCCATTTCCACCCTAACTGCTGTTCCCCCCTCCCAATTCATGCTGGCCCTGTTTCTTATGTAGCACCTGGTCTACCTGCAAACCTTTGGAGATGGCTTGGCGACACTGAAACTTTGTCACTCTGTAACTCAGTTTAATGATTTTGCCTGGCATTCAGTGCCTCATGGCATCTTCCCAATCTATCTTTCTAGCTTTATGATAGACAGCTGCAGTGGAAGATGGAAACAGTGCACCCCTATTCATCATTCTCTATCACTATGCAGTCATACCAATAAGGGCAGCCTGCTTGACCTCTCTGGGCCTCTGTAATCTGAGTTATAAAATGTTACCTTACAACATTACAGGAGAGCTTACAGGCCTTACAGGAGAGCTAGGCTAGTTCATCTCATGAAGTTCTGACTTCGGAAAAAGTGATTTCATGATCCCCTCCATCACTGCCTGCAGACCTCATATACTAAGGAGTGCTAGCTCACTGGCCTAGAAAAAAAAAACCCTGCTTTCCCATCTTGATGCATTTCCTCTGTGTAGTTCTGTTTGTCCTTGTATCTACCCTCACCTCCTGTGATTCCTCCTGGCAAAGCCCTACCCATGATCCCTCCTTCTACAGCCACTTAAATCACTCCATCTACAGATTACCATGTCTTGTTGTTTCCATCTCTCATGTGACACTGTTTCCAGCCTGAGTGTGGTTACTATTACTTGCTTTATTTCCTGGGCTCCTATGCACTTTCATGGACAAAGATTCCATCTTACTTAGAGAAAAGCACAACAGTGTGGTGGTTGAGAGTTGTCATGGGTTGAATTGTACCTGCAAAGACAGACATTTTGAAGTCCTGACCCCAGGACCTTAGAATATGGCCTTAACTGGAAATAGGGTCACTGCAGGCATAATTAAGAGAAGGAGGTCACACTGGAATAGGAGGCCCTTGAACCCAGCATATCTGGTATTCTTATAAAAATGGTTGTAGTTACAGGAACACACCGAGGAAGACTATGTGACAATGAAGCAGATATTGGACTGAAATAGTCACAAGGCTAGGGATGCCACAGGTTGCCAGAAGTCAGCAGAAACTGCAAAGAATTGAGAAAGGATTGATTCCCCACAGTTTTCAGTGGAGCCATGTCTCACTGACACCTTGATTTCTGACGTGTGGCCTCCAGAATTATGGGAGAATAAAGTCTTGTTGTGAGCCACTCTTCTGTGGCCCTTTGTTATGACAACTCTAGGAAACTAAAAGAGTCATCAAACTGTTTGAGTGTCAAGACAGTAATTCCTGAAGATAATGTGAGTTCTCTAGATTTTAGCCCAGTTCTCACTGTAACACCTCTGGATTGCTTGGTCCAAATGTTCCTATAGAAGTTTTCAGTTCACTGTTTCAGTGAGGATAGAGGCTTAGCACATGCGCTAAAAACCCAAAATAACAGTGACTTGAGCAAGATAAAAGATCTAAAACTGATTCTGTTGCTTACTGGCCCCTGTGACCTTTGTGATTTACTTCAATCTGATACTTCCATCCTATCATCTATGATCATTGTAACAGAACCAATAGCCTAGTATCACAGTAAAGAATCTATAAATTAATCCCAATAAAATTTCTATAGGGTCTGACAAAAAATGTAAACTATTTTTGTGTCTTTCATTTCCCAGCTTCCAATGCTATGCATAGAGTTAGCATTTAGTACATTTTTATGTAATGAAGGACATCATAAGTTTGACTAAAGAAAATGTAAATTTATCTGGGGATATATATTTACTTTTTTCTTGATTCAATAATTGGTTCAACATGGTAAATGACTTTGCTTGTTATTCACCTTATATTAAAGTGGTGAGCATTCGGGTGCATTCAGGTTCAATTCTACACCAAATACCAACTGTGCCAAAATTGAGACACTCAGCCCTAAAGCGAGAAATGCAGCCAGGTGATGGGACCAGGTGAACTTTCCCATTTCTTCCAGCTCAAAAATTTCCTAAGTCCCTGATTTCCATAAAACATTGTAAATGCCATGCTCTCAGGCTGTTCAATTAATTATTTTTATCACTCTCTATTTTTTAAGCTATGTTTTTTTTTTCTGCCTGAATGTCAAGACAGTAATTACTTAAGATAATCTAAGTTCTCCTAGATTTTAGCCCAGTTCTCACTGTTGCACCTTCTGGATTGCTTGATCCAAATGTTCCTATAAAAGCTTTCAGTTCACTGTTTTAGTGAGGATAGAGGCTTAGCGCATGTGCTAAAAACCCAAAATAACAGTGACTTGAGCAAGATAAAAGACTATTTTATTTTTCTATCATGTTTTTCATATGTATTTCTCTCTTTTATCCCAGTTAAGAGGCAACTCTGCTTAAGGAGGCTGTCAAGACCTGCAGCCCACAGTTTCTGCCCTCTTCGGGTTGACCATCACACAAATTTGCCCTCGTCTGCATCACTCAAGATGACGCATCACTGCCATAATGCCAGTCTGGAGAACAGAAAAATGAGAGCATCCCTCTTCTTTAAGGGTATGGATTCTGCTTATAAATCAGAGACTAGATGATCATACCTAGCTATCAAAATTGAAAATATGCTCCTTATTTTATATGATGATGCAGTCAGCAAAAAATGAAAAATGAATAAAAATAAAGTTCTTACTGGATAAAAAGCAGAGATTGGAGTTCTGCTATAGTTTCCAAGTTCAGAACATCTCACTGTAGCGATCAGGTTTTAGGATAGCCACTAGTCATCGCCCTCCTGATCCATATGAAAATAGATAAAGTCATAGCATAAGGTATTGGATCATCACACTCTAAAAAAAGGAACCTGACTTTCCCATGTAGCATGGGCTGACCTGTTAGAGAATCAAAGAATTTGAAGAAAGGAAAGATGCTCCAGGACTCCTATTCTCTATGAAAAGATCAGGCTGCTACCAACTTGAACAGGTATCTGGGATGATATAAGAAGGCACAGGTCAGCTTGTCCATTGCAAAGGGGCACTTTTGTTCTAGGATGCCCAGCAGTCCACCTCTCTGTGTGGAAACAGAACCTGTTTCCTCCTGGCATAGGCAGCCTTCTTGATTTGCAGTTGTTCTTGTTCACTTAGCACAAGTCTTTGCCTTTCATTAATGCTGGGATGAACAACAAATCAAAAGAATTGTTTGTGTTTAAAGAGAATATTAAGAGGGAGAGGAGCAATGGGTTGAGTTCCAATAAAAGACAGGTTTTAACAGTGGATCAAGGAATCTATGTTTGGTCTCAACCCTTGAATGGTCTTAGATGGAAACTTTTTGAATCTCCTCCTCTCTTCTGCTACTTCTGCCCTTGGACAGCCAAACAATCAATTACCCTTCCACACTGAACCACAAGTCTGATGATTCCTCTGCTTCCACAGCTTCTCAATCAGCATGAGTCTCACAATTAAGCAACAAGAGTGATAAAGGATTGAGGAGGCAAGAAACCATCCTTGCCAAGCTATGCAGAGAAACCATGTAAGAAAAATCCAACACAGAAGAAAGCAGAAAAAGAGCAAGAGAACTTGGGTCTCAAAAACGTTGTTTGCACTTTCCAATCTAGAAACATTCAGGATACCTACATAGTCCTTATATTTCCAAGCTGAACCAAATAATTTACTTTTAATTTTGTTCAAGATAGTCTAAATTGTGCTTCTGCCACTTGCACCCAGAGCGTATCTCACTAATAGAAAATCCAGTGAATTTTCATTCTTGAAGAAGTATAAAACATCCACATTATTAAACTTCAGATAGGGTTAAGCCTCTCTTACCCACTATTGAGTCAGATAGCTATACATTCCAGGGGTAAAATGGTAGACTGTATGTTCTTTTAAAGAAGCTGAACATTCACCCATTTTCATGGTCTCTGGTTTTGCTTTAATGGGTGCTAATACTGGTGTCCAATCTCTCTATATGCTAATTTTAATATTTTCAATAAGTCTTTGAAATGTTCATTTTTGATGAAATGTTTAAGAAGATTTTCCTATTGATCAAATTTTTAAGAGAAAATAATTTTCTTGCAGCTAATACTTGTAAAAGGACCTTGCCTCCTGCATTTTAAGGTGGCCTTGAATCACTGGTGGCCACTGTGTGGAAGAATACACACCTCAAAGGGTTTTCAAAGTCTCTAGTTTAAGGTTTTTGCTTTTGTGCCAAAGGCAGTATTCCACAGCCTTGGGCCATTGCTCAAGAATGCCTTCTTTTCAGGGTGAGCCAAGACCAAGTTAGGTGCCTGAAGAAGAATCAACTAAAATCAGACAATATAGTTCATAGCTAGGGTCTGGGATTGTTCAAGGCCTAGTTCACACTTGAAAGTGGATTTGGTGCTAAGTCTTTAGCTTGTTTGAAAGGGATTATCAGAGTCAATGAGAGGAGTTTTGGAATCAGCACAAATGTTAAATTTTGGGCCCATGAGCATGGAAGATTGAGTTGGCCAGTGGAATATTACCAGACAGCTCTTGCCAATTCAGAAACACTAAGGGCAGCACCAGAACCTCTGGGCTGGCTAGAATGTCCCTGGCCATTTCCTCCTGTTGGCCACTCCATAGACGAACAGTGCTATGATGGCCACATTCAGATTTAAACCTGCAAGCAGCCTGCTGGGCTGGGCACAAGCTGGAGCCTACGTAAACATTTTCCCTTTCCAAACCTGCATTTGTAATCGGCAGTATTTGAAAGTCCACCCCTGCAAGCTGGGACCTTGGGGTCTTCTCCAGAGTTTTCCTCCCCTTCCCCTTTCTGTCCAATTTATCATTACATCCGGCCACCCTCCCCTAATGCACCTTAGATTTGACCTCCCTCCCTCTTTCCTGTCAATTCTCCAACCACCTGCTGGAGGTGCAGTGACAATTTCTTTGTTGTTTCACTGCCAGCACCAGTTTTATGCAAGACAGAACTGAAGGCTACCCATAAGGCCCAATTTCAAGGATGCATGAATGCTTAGAAGGATCTAATAAACTCATGCTGGTTAAGGATGCCTGATATTTTTACAATTAATAAAGATTTGCAAAAACATTTACTCTGTCATTGGTGCTATTCAAAGATCAGTATGTATATTAATGCATTTCATTCCTTCTATACAAAATGAGAGGTGGGGTTTGAAGTGCTGAAATGTTTGTCAGGGTTTGTCCCAGTTGACGTTCATACTAAGGTGTCTATGACTGACTACAGATCGGTTCCTGTCAATATCCTTTCTAAGTTGTGCTTCCCAAGCACAATTTAGAACAGTACAGAAGAGATGACTTGAGAGAGATGAAGACAAACATCTCAAGAAATTGTGGGCCACAGTGGGGAGAAGAGGGCTGCAGAGGGGAGGCTTGGCACAGAAACAATAGTAAATGGACAGTATCGCCTACCTCATTTCAGACCGTCTTTCCCTCATTTACTTCCACTTGTTCAAATGAGCCGCATAGATTGTTTTTCAGGAGTGCTGGAAGCCTTTTTCCATGTCCCTTTCTCATACTCATGCAACTGTTTCCCAGGATTCCAAGTAATAATTAAACCTTCACAACTCCCTTAAGCCTTGACAAGAATGTCCCTTTACTCTCTACCCCTTACCTTCCTGAATTCTGCAGCATATTCTCCACTCTGCTGCTAGTCAGACTATATTATAAAATAATCAAAAAGAGGTCTGGGGCAGCAAACTCTATAGCTGATACAGAGTTCACAGAACACACACACAAATACAAGATCTAAGAATAAAATGCATAACCTCTATGTATCAGACAAATATTAACTTAGTATTATACTACTGTCTTCAGGATGCTTTATAGAGATTAATTACATGATGTCTGCAAAGCAGTTTGAGAACCTCCAGGAAAGGTGCTATATAAATACAAGGTATGATTATTTTTAGGAGCTTCTACTGCTGACATTCAGCATAGCATGAAAGAATGAAAAATTATCTGCATGTTCCCCGTCGTGGTAGCAACTTCAGCTTAGGGTTTAGAAACCCATTTATAGAAAATGCTAAAATTAAAAAAATGCATTCCTTACATGAGCTCATCTATGTAGCCGGATCTATGAAAGAAGAGACCTTTCTAAGCACAAACTTCTTTAAAAAACTGAAACACGATCACTCTCTAGGCCGAAGTAAGAAATGTAGAAATGTGAAATCTTTTCACTGAAGTGCTCAGGCCCCTGGCAACTCTCCAATTCCCCGGTTCTAAGAGAGACCATGTGTTTGGATGAATGTGGTCGCTCCCATTCCTGACGTTCTCAGAGGGAGACAGGGTTCATTCAACGCAGCCACCTGTTTCTGCAGAACAACAATGCTGAGTGGATGTTCCTCCTGGCACCTCCTAAACTGCTGGCCTGTTTATGGACCAGCTTTCCATTTTTTATCTTCAGTGACCCTGAGCACAACCATTTTCTATTCCAAAGCAGTCTTCATGTTTGCTGACAATTGTTACTCTTATTAAGTTTGGGAGTTTGGGAGTAAATGATTCTGCTCCGAGAGTCCTTTCCTCCAAAAGTCATTCTTCAGTTCTCTTTCCTTCACCTACTAATCTCATGGAACAAAAGCTCCAAGATGGTCAGGAATTTGTGTGCTTCATGCTTCTTTCACCCTTTGATGCCTCATTTGTAAACAATGCCAGGAACAATGTCAGCAGCTGACACAGTGCATCTTCACCTAACATTGTCAATTGGCTCTTGGAAACTGCAACTTTATGTCAGGTGACTGCAACAAAACCAATTTGATCACAGGCTACTGGATATAAACAGGAGTCAAGTTCCTATGACAGATTTCTGGACACAAAGCAACACCAAACTTCTTAGCAATGATCCAGAACATTTCTTTCTTTTTCTTTTTTTTTTCTTGAGACTAGGTCTCACTATTTTTGCCCTTGGAACCGTAGGATCTCGTTGCCCGGGGTACCACAGACTCAAGCAACCCCCAGCCTCAGTTTCCCAGGTAGCTGGGATTACAGGTGCACGCCACCATGCCCAGATATTTTTTTGGAACTAGGTCTCACTATGTGCCCCAGGCGGGACTCGAACCGCAATCCCTAGTCCCCACCGCTTCATAGGCTGAAGTTTACAGGCACGAGCCACCGTGCCCGGCCCTCAAAACAGTTCTAATATTAAAAAACTATTTCTAGTCCTTCATTTTCCAACCTGCTTATTTCCAACTCAGGGCATAAGACAGGACCCAACTCAGGAGAGGACACCCTTCCATTACAGGACACTCCACACACACCCACATTCCCACCAGCTGGGACAGTTGAGATTGGACAATGCACTGAATGTAGAGAGCTCCAGAATGTGGGAGAGAAATGAGGAATGCGTTTTCAGACATGGGAAGAAAGTTAAACTCTACCTAGATGGTGCATTTCATCGAGAATGGATTCTTTTTTTCCTCAGCTACATTATAACAAAAGGACATTAAACCAAGCTGTTGTTCAAGAATGTCTGTAATGAGTTAAATGAATGGAGTTGTAATAATTCACTGAAGTGCTGGAGTGCTTAGCATGTTAGCAAGGAACAAAGGAGGCCTAACTAAATATTGACATGAGCCCATTTCTGTGTATGTAAACTGAATCTTTACTTCTGAACATCTGGTTGCTGGGAATAGTTTGCTAATGTCACACAAAGGTGCCTCTTGACCAATTCTTATATTTAATTTCTTTTTTTGCCTCTGATTCTTTTTTAACTTTTTTTCTTACATTATTGTCAATCCTATAGTTCTGGTGCCACCTTATCACCTGTAACTTTTCACCATATTGCCCTGTGTTCCTCCCTCCTCTATTTGCCTCCCTCTCTCCCTATCCATTGCTGTATGTTTCAGTTCTATGATCACTCTTGACTTGTTTTTCGATCCCACAATTATTAAAAATGTTAAGTAACTTGAAAAAATTAAAAATTGGAAAATTTTACTTAAAATGTGAATATCTTGCTTCTGAAAACTCAGAAGATCTGACAATAAGTAGACCCCACTCGCACATCACAAGAGTGCCTTGAAGCTGCTCAGTAGTCAGTCCCTTACACAGGACACTTTGCTTGTCATTAGCTCTCATCTCTGTAACTACTCTTGCAGGTGGTTGGGATGAGAACCCTGTCCAGAATAAACCATCCAATTCCAGTTAGATACTGTATAATTTACACATCCACCATCAGATCATTTGGTCCTTTCAACAGGCTGTGAGGTAGGTGTCATCATCAAAATCCTTATGATATCATCACATCACAGATGATTATAGGATATGCAAAGATAAATTGATGTCATAGAAGCTCACTTAATAGGGAAACCATTCCAGTCTTCTAGTTTTCTCTGCAGTGAACAGTTTCTGATCCAAGGCTCAGCAAACTAGACTTAAGGGTCAAATCTGCTCTATCCTCCTTTTTGTTATCAACACAGTCATCTCCATTCATTTACATATTGTCTACTATTGCTGCTGCAGCTGTGTTTAACCATGACTTGAGCAGTTGCGCTATAAACGAAATAACCCAATGAGCCTAAAATAGTTTTATCTGGCTCTTTACATAAAAAGATTGTCAACCTCTTATCTATGACTTTGATCACCTGAGCACTGTGATAAAGTAATCATTTGATCACTTAAAAGGGGCCATCCTGCTCCTAAGCAGGATGAAATATAAACCATATCACACTGATGACTATCCAACTAATTCAGAAGCATACTGACATCAAAAACTTTACCTTGGCATACAGTGTGGCCATGCTGTAATTCTAGTAATTCTATATAAAACAGACTTAGAATAGATGCACGATTTACCCTAGGAAACCTCATCTAAATTGGGACACAGAAAAATAGAATGTAACATAAATATAAATATATATGTATATATATACACTATATATATAGTGTGTATATACATTCCATGAATACATAAATTAGACTGAATAAATCTAAATGAGCAGAAAAAGTTTGGCAGAGAAAGACTGGGACTGTGCTTATTCTACTAAAGGATGGGTTGCCTTTTGGGTGTGTATGTGTGTGTGTGTGTGTGCGCGCGCATGTGTGTGTGTGTGTGTGTAAATCTAACGTGGTACAGATGTGGAATGGAAAATATAAGGTACGTGGGTTGCCACATACAACTCATGCTACTTCTCATGTCTATAGCAGATATTGTTAAACCAATTACTGCCCTTTTGCCTGCTAAGCCCTAACATGGCTTCAGAATCCTACTTAACACAGTGCTCCAGACTGCCAAACTGTGTTATACCAACAGTGTTATACCAACTGAGCAGAGTTGGCACACTACATGAAAATTTTGACATCTTTTGAGAGGAGAGACTAGTTAGCAATAGAAGGCAAGTGATTTTGTTCTCATATCAATCTTATTTTTAGAACCTAAGTTAGTTACACTATTTTTATCCCTTGCCAGGGTGTGGGTAAAATGAGAACAAAGGAATTAGTAAGCTCTTAATAAGTTAAACATGCTGAACAAACTTTAAGTATTAGTTTTATGGTATAGTTTTATGATATGGTTTAGTGAATATAAAAAAAATGAGAAACAAAAACAGCAGAAATCGCAAAAAAGAAGACCATCCTGAAAATATTAAAGAACTTACTTGGACATTTCCTAGAACTTGTTTTTGAAAATACAATGATACATAAAAAAGAGTTGATGGTTCCCTCAAATACTTCTCTGAAATAAAGTGGGATGAGGGTATGAGTCTGAAATTGAGTTCAGTTGCTGGTTACAGAACACAATATGGCAGATTAAACATGTAAGGAGTCTTTCTTTTCCCATGTAACTAAAAGTAAAAGTTAACAATTTTGGTGTTGGTTCAGCAACGGGCATGGGATCTCACAACCAAAGATCCTTCAATTTCTTGACCTTTCTCTCAGGACCTAAAATAGCTGCTGAAGTTCCAGCCAATGCATTTAAATCTCAGTTAAGATGAGAAAGAAACTGGAAACAAAAAAAAGTAGATGTTTTCCACCTGAGTTAGGCTTTTTAAGAAACATTCCCTGAAGTTCTGTCCAACATCTTCCTACTGCTTAATGGTTTCCCCATCTGTAGCATTTTTTGTTTTTGATTTTTTTGCTTCCTTAAAGTGGATTTGTTGTTGTCCAAGAATATTCTTTATTGAGGAGGAAAGGGGGAGTGTATATTCAATAGTAATTAACAATCTCAGCCACTTTCATAAATTAACTTAAAATACAGTTAGTTGTAGAAATTGTAGACTCATTCAAAGAGTCTCACTCTAAAAGGGAAAATTATATATATGTATATATATATATATATATAAAACAAGAATAGAAAGTAGTTTATCATCTAATTATATCACAAACTATCCAAAAGATATAGAACTGTGTTATCTATATATAAACAATGTCACCAGTACTTTTATTAGGTAAAGGGACAATGGCTAATTTATAGTTCCTTCTTTAAGATGTAATTGTTCTGTCATTGGATATTTGCTGAGGTAGAGAGAAAAAGTGTCATAAACAAGAGAAGACATGAGTTTGTTTCCACATTTATTATTTCCTTTAATCATAATAACAGTGGCATTCAGAAGATTATGAGGTCTTAATTGGAAGTAATGAACATTTTCATAATGAACCCATATGAACTAAGGTTTTTGGAAAGAAGGTGAAAGAGCTGAATGCCTGCAATGGGTACTGGGCTCAAACATGATGATAATTCTCTGCACTTGAAATATATAGAATCATAACTGTTCTGTGGGCTGTGAAAGGCAATGACAATCTGGGATGTCATTCATGCTTCTCAGTCCAATTCATTTCCCATTTTCTAGAGAAAGTCATTAGTGGAAGAATGCCAGAAAATGATTAACAGCAAAATAAGGTGGAGATATGGCCCAATGTACCACCTGAGCTCTGTGCTTTCAAGGGTCTGGATGCCTGCACCTTCCTGGTACCTCCTGACAGCTATGCCAAATAGTCCTCTTCTTGGGGAAACTTTTAAAATTACAGTCTAACCTGTCAGCACTGCTAATTCCAAACTCACACACTGGTAAATTGAGTTTCTCCTGGGCTACCGGAAGTTAAAAGATATCAGAAGAACAGAATGGATAGGACTGGGGGACAAAGAACAGCTGGGTCCTGTCTAAAATGCCTGTACTCTCTCAGATTCCTTGGCAATGACACAAGTGGTTAAGGAGAACTACTTGTGTCTGGAACTGAAAGCCAGATAGTCATCTTCTAAGAAAATGTTCAAACAGATGAGTCATTTTGTTTCTGGCCATGGTCAAGTTATCTTTGTGCTTTGATATTTGTGTGTGTGTTGTGTGTGTGCTTTGATATTATGTGTGTGGTTCCCTCTTGGATTAATAGTGCTCTTGCCCTATCCAGTCACTGAAACACTATTCTTTTGATTGTTATATGAATGGAGTGTCAAATCCCTGATCTTTCCCATCAGCTCCACCATTCAGATGATCATCAAGGAGATCTCACTCACTGGGAGATCTGATCCCTGGAGGTTCAGGCACCCTGCTCTTGTCAACATTATCTCTTCATTTTCTCATGAAGACTAGAACTATTTGGGCTGAAAAATAATAAAAATAAACAGATAAATGGTAATCAATAAACAGTGCAAAGGAGGAGAAGTTAGGCAGTCACTGTGAAATTCCCTATTGGGTACATAGCTCAAGGGAGAAGACTGTAATAGAGATATACGAGCCTAACTATTGTTAGAGCTCTCTGAATAACAACCCTTACATATGTTTTACAAGGGATTTCTCATCCTCGTTACTACTAATGTAGGTTGTCTGATAACTATGGTATTTAGACTTTCATAATCCTTCAATTGAATTTTCAAAAAGGTTTAGGTCACACATAATTATCTAGAAGAAATGTGATTTTAAAGATGATGCCAGAACGATAACGAGGGATGAGAGAGTGAGAATCAAAGGGGTAAGTATTAGATAATTTTATTATTATCATGGTCTATATAAGGGCAGAATATCATCATCATTAATTAGCTGAGCACTGGAAATATTGAAAAGGTAAAATATGATATTTGTGAAATGCCCTAAATGGTTATAATAAAAATTAGCTGAGGGGGAACATTTGTATCAATTTTTTGCTGAACTTTTTCAGGTAAATATCAGCTATAACATGGATAGTAGAGTCCTGCAGTGCTGCATTCCATTTTATAGCAAAAAGATTCTATCTAAATGCTGCATCTTTTCCAAGTGTTAATCTGTATACCAATATGATGTGTACCTATAATAAATTTTATGAAGAAAATACTAACTAAATAAGTACAGTGGCAGTGAAAATAGATATGTTACAAAGAAAAGAAAGTTATGATTCTTTTTTGCTCTTCCAGTCTACTGTGTAAGGCAGGTATTAGCAAACTATGACCCAGGGATATAGTCCAACCCACCACCTGTATTGCTAAATAAAATTTTATGGAACAGCAACCATGCTCATTCATTAACATATTATCAATAACTGTCTTCATTATTATTACAGTGAAAACCCAGCAGTAGAAAGAGTAGTTATGACAGAGAATATGCCCTGCAAAGCCCACTTACTGGTCCTTTAAAGAAAATGGTCACCAACATCTATCTGAGGTAAAGAGCTCAAGGGATAAGAGAGATGCTTTAAGCAAAATAGACAAAAGTGGGGAAAACTAGAAATTGAATGTGCTAGATTGCCATGGGACTTTCTAAAGAGAGGAGAAACAGACTTTTTACATGCTACTTCCTTGTCTTTTTGACTGAGGCAGTCATTCTATTGAACAGAGGTTAGGAAGGGGTTACTATAATTTCACATTTTCCAGAAACAGAAAATTGGCAATAGGTGGGAAAATGAAGATGATGGTCCTGCTTAAGATACCCTTCTTTAGGATGCCCTGAAAGATCCAGAACAGTCACATGTGCCATGCACTCTCACTATAGAAGCATGCAAAAAAAGAGGACTTATTGAAGAAGAGAACCTCAAGCCTTTTCTACATCACCACTCTCACTTTACACATGGCTTTAGCTCAGAAATTCAAGAAACAGCACAATGCCTCAAGTTCCTTGGTTAAACTATGTTCCAGACTTTGAAAATGTTTTATAGGTTTTTATTGCTATTACAGTAAAAGCCCATTAACTTTACCCCTCTGGGGTAAAATTAGTAAAAATGACTTTTTGTGAACCATGAGGTTTTTCTTCAAACCCAAAAACCTTCACTTATTAAACTCAACTTTCTAGCATATTTCCACTCAGTTCTCAGCAAGAGAAGACCAGGATGATGGGGAAGGATGCCCTAGCACGCCTGGAAGATGAGCGGGAACTGACTTGTTTCTCCATTCACTTGATTTGGTAAAATTATCCCAATACTCTCCTTGTATTGAGCCCCACAGAACAGAAATGCACTTTCTTTTGAGGAATCACAACAAGAGAATCCAGAGAGAGTCATTGAAGTTGCACTGCCTATTTTAGTGTTTCAGGCATGCCTTTAAACTATATGGTACATGCTGAGTTCGTGTTCACCTTTTCAGTGTACAGCATTTGATGTTAGGTTTATGTCTAGCATCTCGGCTGATTTCCAGTCTTTACCACCATCCTTGTGAACTAGCTCAGGATTGCAGATCATGCCTTATCATAAATATCTGTAACCTGTACTTCACATTCATGGTTTGGTAAATTCAGTATCTTTTCTAACGGTTCTTTCTCCTTGAAGAGCAGGGCAAATATCACATTGCTATGATCTGGTTGCTGTAAGTGTAGAATGGGTAAAAGGTAGAGAAACTTTAGTTTCTGCCAAAGCACTGCCACCACCTCTTCCTTCGCCAAATGTCCTCCCAGAATTGACCGTCTGCTATTAGTTCAAAATCTGGTCTGCGAATGTTCTGTGTTTTCATCTTTCCTAAACTATTCAACCAATGAAGAAAAGCAGTCATGAAATGAATTCATTTATCTAACAAACATTTATTAGTTGCCCATGGTATAGTATTAAGAAACAAGCTAATTCATGGCTTATACTATTGGATTATCAATATCTTCATCTGCTAAACCAGCCATAGTAGTAGCAACCACTGCTGGATTACTAAGAAAGTAAAATGAGATCATGCAAAAAAAAAAAAAAAAAAAAAAAAGACACTGAAACCAACACCTTATACATAATGGGCACCATAAATGTTTGCTATTTTGCTGGGGAGGGGGTCCTAGTTTGTTTGTGTAGCTGTTTTAGGAGCTAGGCTCTGATATCTTTGTAAGAAGAGGAAATTTAGATGCATCTGTGCACAGAGGGAAGTTATGTGAGAGATGGCCAAAAACAAGGCAATGAGAGTTTAAAAGAAACCAGCCCTATCTATCCCTTGAATTCAGAATTCTAGCTGCCAGAACTGTGAGTCAAGATATTTCTGTGACCTAAGTCACCAGTTCCAATGTACTTTTTTATGAGACCCCTAGAACACAAATGCATGCAGCATATATATATATAGTCTACTCCTTTTCTCCTTTTTAATTCAGCATAATTATATTGTGGTGGATCTCCAAAGCTTATTTTCTTTTTCATTGCCATATTCCAGCACATGAATACACAATTTGTCTACCCACTTGATATTGATGAATGTTTGAATTACCTCCAGTTTCTGATTACTATGAATAAAGTTGCTATGAGAAGTTATGTATACTTTTTTCCCCCTGGATATATGTTTTTATTTCTTTTAGATAATATGCAGGAATGGAATGGCAGCACCATATGCTAAATGTATCTTTATAAAAAACTATTTGTTGACTAATTGACATTTGATATGGTGAAATTTTTTCCATTCTAGTCACTCTAATAGTGGTGTAGAGATATCTTACTGTGGTTTTAATTTGCATTTCACAATGACTAATAATGTTGAGCATCTTTCCATGTGTTTATTTGTCATCTGTATATCTTCTCTGGTGGTGTCTGTTCAAATATTTTGTAAAGGACTTTTTAGATCATGCTAATGAGTTGGGATTTTATTCTATTTGCAGGAGGGAACACTGATAGATTTTGAGCAGTGGCGCAGCATGATAAGATCTCTGCTCTAGAAAGCTCACCTTCATGGCATTGATTAACCTAAGTGAGGGTAGGGCTAGAGGTCAGTCAGGAATTTGTACCTTACTGTAAATTAGGGTGAATGAGAGTTAGGGCGATAGTGGGAATAACTGAGACTGGGAGGGTGGGGGGCAAGGGACCAGTTCCAAAGTTGTTTGCATGTAGAGTCAAGAGTTAGAAACTGTTTCATGAGTTGATGTGGTATGAACAAGAAGAGAAGTGAGGATGTATGGTTTTTGGCTTGGGTGGTAGTAGTCAGATGGGAGCTGGTTAACTCTAAGTGAATTTGGGGCAGAATTAATTGCCTTATTGATGGTAAACCCAGGATTCCAATTGCATTAAACAAGAACATGTGAAGGAGTCTAAGATATCAGTGAAACAATGAGTTAGATGACTTTTCTTAGCAACAGCTGGCCTTAGCGCTCTCTTCTCACCACTTGTCAGTTTCATGAGTCACTGCCTCCCTATAGAGTTGGCTGGGCTAAAGGCTCTGATTCTAAGACTCCCCAGGCAGGCCCTTATACAGGGCAGCTAATACTTTATATTAAAATAGGTGTTCCCCACATTCAGCAGTGAGTTTCTCAAGGTCACCATCCATGTGACCTGGCAATGTCTATAGCAATGTCTAGCATAGTCCCCAGGAATGGGTGGGAGCTTGGAAATGCATAAAAAGGGATGTGAGACAAGGGAACCATGTAACAGTAGACTGACAATTTTTCTGTTCCAGTTCACACTTTATGATCAGTGGCGACCAAACCACCTTCTCTGTTGCCCATTATTGCAGTTTTGAGGAAATGGTATTGAGCTGAAGAGGCAATGAACTGCTTTAGTGTTCCTCTAAGTGAATCTATGTTGGTTCCTCTCCAAGTAGAACATCACCCACCTAGAGAGCTGAGCATAATTTCACTTTCCAAGATATTGCATCAAAAATGGGGTGTTCCCACTGCCTGCAGTCAGTCCCAGGTAGCAGGAGAAGAATCTGGAACCTTCCTATACCACTTGTGGGCATTCTCAGGTCTCTTGATATCCCAGGACATTTCTTAGTCCAAGTCAGTCATTTAGAGGTGGTGATGAGAAACTATGGGTCCTGGTGTTCCTCTGTGATATGTGTTTCCTCAGGTTGACATTCAGTCACCAGTACCATCCTGTTCTTTGAAAGGTAATCTTTTGTTGGAGAGCTCTCCAGTGTCTGTTGTTATGTTTGAGACTGACATTTATTCCAGATGAATGGGCCAGGGAGACAAGACTACATTAAATAAAACAACATGAGGAGAATGCATGTAGCATTCTCCATTCTTCCCTCCCCACCCCCCTTCTTTGCAGAGCTTCCAGAAAGTCCCTTCCCTTGTAGTCATCCTCCTATATCTCACCCATCTTAAAAATCTCAGAACTCTGCCTTGCTATCACAATTGCAATGTAGGGGGAAGCTTAAAAAGTGTGGTGTAATAGTGCAAATGCTCCCCTTCCTCATTTGCCCTCCCCCCACTCTCTATAGTCTTCATTGCCTTCCAACCTTTCCATTTAGAATCTTGCCCCATGATTAAAGACATCTATTGTATTTTACTCACCCCTCTCACTTTCTTCCCCAAAGAAAATCCTGGTTGTATGACACACCTATTGACACCAGCAGGAATTTTTCAGTTCGGAACACATATCTGTTTTTCTCAGAAAAAAAAAGTAAAAAATGTACCAACTAAATAACATGGATGATTGTGGGTGCATCATTTCCAGTAATTAAGGCACCACAGTTCCTGCTCCCTAATTAAGTCAACAACTAGTACTCTATTTGGGGCTCTAATTTCTTTCCTTTCTAATGTTGTCAAAAAAAAAAAATGTCCGCCAACAGTTCCTTTTGAACTGAAAATTATTATGCTTCCGTCTCAAGTCAAAGAAAATTTTATTTTGGAAAGTTTGAATCAAATTTTCTGAGTTACCCGTGAAAGGAAAGATCATGAAAATGTAATATTTTTTTATTTTGATTTTATTTAAAAATTCTTGAGCTTTTGGAATTCCATCCATTCAAAAATCACTTAAAAAAATAAACATGACCTTTTTATGCCCTCAGATTCTCATAACAAGAGAGTCACAAGCTTCACTTAAACGACACCTAAAATGTTAAAGTTCACAAATACACTCTTTCATTATGTACCAGTTATACCTAATACTCACTGTCCGTATCTTAAATGTGTCTGTCTCTTCATACTGGCTGGGATGCAGATCAACCCACAGAGGGTGATTCTAAAGTAGTGCTTGTGTACTACACAATCTGGAAATTTATAACTCTTCAAAGAAATAATGGAGTTAGAGAATGAAATTGAAATCCATGATGCATTTTATTATTTTCTGTTATGAATAAATAAATCTCAGGTCAAATTTGACTGATGTGATGTTGTTAGTGCCCTTTAACTCTCTGTGTTTTTTACTCTAAACTATTCCAACTGGATGATGGAAATTGAACAGAAGAGACAAATTCTGAACCAACATGTGCTTTAGTAATCGAGCTGTATTTGTAATTTCACATTCCCTCAAGTTGCAGGAAGTAATTAAGTGCTTTGGCTTGAAAGGCCACCTGGGGGCTGCCAGGGGTCCAGAAGCAAATTGTGAATAGAGTCATCAAAGGACATTATTGGATTATTTAATGCCATCAAAAAGAATTTCAATGACAACTCACTGAAGGTAATGCATAATAAGAAAAATCAACTTAGAGAAAATCAAGAATATGTTTGCAGACCTCTGGAGCTGCATAGATGATGAAGTCACCCCCACTTGAGTTTGGCTTTAAGAGCTCTGAGCCCAAGGGGAATGGTACCCCCGTGAGAGCCGCAGAACCAGGACTGTTCATCCTTGCTTCAAAGTTGCTTAAGTGAAGCTCAAAGGCTTCATAAAGGCTTCACAGTGGAGGACGTGGACTCTCCACTGGGAGATGAGTTCTTTCACCTCTGTGCACTTCCCTCAAGGATCTCCAGGCAAAAATACACTCTGTGGGCTCTGTTGGCACAGGCAGTACATCTTCTGTCTCCATCTGTGAAATGAGGATTTTGAAAGGACTGGGCCCCCATAGTCTTTGATTGAAAACTTATGATTCTCTTGGCAGAACTGGATTGAATGATTATTGGTCGGTTGACTGGTTGGTTTCCTCTTTCTTTTTCAATGTTAATTTCATTTAATTGAAGGGCCAGTGATTTAAAATAATTTTGAATTTCGTTGAAGAAGATCTATTGTTGCTCTATTCTTAGAGAACTTTTGTTCCACAACCAACTGCTTAAATGATTACTCTGGTTCTTTATTCTGACCACAGTTTGTCATCAGAATTGCTCCTGATGGACAAACTAGTTTTATTCTTGTTTGTTTGTTTGTTTGTTTTGAGACTAGGCCTCACTGTTTTTGCCTATGGGTCTTCAGGCTCATTTTGCCCAGGGTACCACAGACTCAAGCAATCCCCAGCCTCAGCTTCCCAGGTAGCTGGGATTACAAGCATGCGCACCACGCCCAGCTATATTTTTTTGGAACTAGGTCTCGCTATGTGCCCCTGGTGGGACTTGAATCTCAATCCCTGGCCCCGGCCGTGGCTTCCTAGGCTGCCACTACAGGCATGTGCCACCATGCTCAGCCTTTAGTCTTATTCTTAAAAGCTCTGCCCAGATTATAAAGCCAACAACACCCTTTCCTCGGAATTCTACACTTCGTGTTTGTAACATTTATTGGGCACATACATGCTGCCTTGTACTATTACTATTTATTAATCTATATGTCCCAGCCCCTCCACATAATCATAATGACCCTGAAGGCCAGGATCTTTATGAGTTAGAATGCTATTTGAGAGACACTTTAAAAGTCATATGGGAAAATCAACTTTTTTATATACAGCAGTGTCTTCATTGATGCTTAAAACATATGTGGCAGTTTATTAACCCATTCTATCATTGTTTATATGGACTATGACTTTCCATGGTTACAATTTATAATGCTGCCTCCTATAACATAGAAAAGTTGGTTACAAGTCAATGCTTACTTGCTCTATACTTCACTGCACCTTGATTCTCAACAAGGAGCAGGAAAGTAGAAGGTGTAATAGATTTTTCTAGAACCAGTCCCCCAGTTCAGGCTAACCAATGGACATTGACTAACAATAATATCTCTGGAATTGCTGCCTCTTTCCTGAAAGTCTTTGCTAGTAACAGAAAATCAAAGTCAATCTCAGTGATATTTCAGTCCGAGCAGACAATAGTCACTGAGTGAGCCAAAGCACAGCAGGACAAGGAGGATCACACCCCAACCCAACCCACCCAACACTCCCTGCATCTGGCTGCAGACCAGCCCTAGTGCATGTATCAGTCTCACAACCATGGCCCAAATTATACATGAACACATAAAGACATTATGGCAGGAAAATTGATATACCATTCCTAGCAGAACTGTAAATTCCAAAGATCAATGAAACAGTCCAGGTAGCAAAAAAATCAGAGAAACAGACCCATAATAAGAGCACAGGGAGTTGTGGGGATGAGGAAACTAGAGAACACAAGCCCCACCTAAAGGAGACAGTAGGTTTCCTTTCAGACTAGCTGACACTTTGCAGAAATACAGGTCCCACACTGCCAGATTTTTTTCTTCAAAAGAACTAAAAATTTGAATTTTTTGCAAATGCTCCAAATTGTTAAAACATTAGTAGCCAATAAGACATTTTTTGAATAAAGGGTAAACCAAATTAAACACAACTGGGTACCAGATGTGACTCGGGGGGCAACAGTTTGCAACGTCCAATTTATACAGTTTGTTATAACAAAATATAGACTAAGTTCCCAAATACATCAAATATTATGTTAATATGTTTTTATAAGAGAGTTCGATTTTTTTCGGCCTCACTAAATGTTATTTCTGCTTTTCTTCATGGTGCGCACTTAAGTAAGTGTAACTCTAAATGTTTAATTTGTGGGTTTTGATCTCTGTTCTTGGTTACAAATCTCCTAGCAGTTTAGAAGAGTACTTTTTACTGTTTTACAACATGGTCTCCCATTTTTACAACCAAAAAGAAAATGTTTTTATTTCCTTTTTTCTCTTTTAAGGTGGGGAAAATTCCTCCTTCTTTACTTTCTCAGCAAAGGCTATCATCATCCTTGATGTCAACAGAACCATGTAGGGTGATATGGAGTTTCATGTTAAATTTCTTCTGATGCTCAATTTCTTATGGAAAGATAAGTGAATATTCCGAAAAGTGGTTAAACTCAATCAAAAAATACAAAGAGAATGCTGTTATTGGTTCAACACCAGGCACATTGGTGAAATACTATAATTTTTAAAAAGGAAAGCTTTCACCAGGTGTATGACACCATTTCACATAGCCATTTGGGTTTAAATGGGATGAAACTGGGAAAAGAATGCATTTTGCATTTGTAATTCAGCTAAATAGCTGCAACACATGAATTGGTCTGCTGGTACTTCCCCATATGTTCCCTTAGTCATTTCAACATTTTCTCTACAACTACTAAAAATGATCACTTTTCTATGAGGTTTAACCTTTTATTCTTAAATATAATGTCAGATTCTTTTGCTTTGGGATCTATAATTATGATTACCGAAATCATTATAAACAACACTAAAAATTATTCATCAAGTGCTTGTCATCATGAAATAATATACATGTCTACCTGGGGCCATATGACTCTTCCATGGCAGTGCCTCAAATCTTAAATACCATGAAAATTCTCATTTAAGAACAGGAAAGGCAGCTTCCCCTTACTGAGATCTTCACTGGAGTCTAAGCTGGTGATGCAATCAAGTCAAATGCAAGTCTATTATCATATGCAAAAATGAACACATACCATTTTATGAGAAGAATCATTTTTTTCAATTTCAGTCTTCATTCCAATTAACTGTGACTCCATTTGAAAAATTCAATTATTGGTATATAATAAGTAAGATGTCCAAATCATTACCTGCATTTTATATTTTTAACCTAGCTTACATTTAAATATCCTATACAGTCTTCTGTAAGTTAACATTATTTGTAGAATATGCTTGCCCTTCCTTGGAAATGCCTTCTCCGGACTAATGAAAACACTTGATCCCAGGGGTATATCACCATGAAGGGTATATTAGGATATATTACATAGGTAATAGCTGAACTTCAGGACTCAGGGGGAAGATTAACCTGAAGGATAACATGCAAACTTCTGGCTTTCCCAATCAACCTGTTCAATGCTTTTAAGTCAGATTTAAGTCTTTTCTTCCTTGTCTTCCTCATCTATTCAGTGATTAATCCTACCACAAATTCTACTTCATAATATGTGATACATTTCTCTCTTACTCTCTTTCACTAGTAATTCTACCACATGCAGTCAAAATTCCAGTGGCCAGTCAAAGATGGAATCCATAGGCATACTGTTATCTGCTATGTCTGGATATATTTACCCAAAACCAAGTTCTCAAGCACAAGTCATAAGACTAAATGAAGGGTAGTACAGTCATGATTAAGGAATCTCTAGACCCAGGGTGGATATAATGATCCAAAACCTCCCAAAGACACTCTTGGAATGGCTGTTAGTATTAAGGAATGTCTGGATGAGAGAGTTCATTTATCCTGAGACTTGCCCTCGATGAGCTCATTTTCTAAAAGAATCCGCGTGCTAGGGTGAGTATGAAATCACTGGGCAGAGGGTATGATAGGTAAACTGAAGGGAATGCCATGTGAAGGCTTTTTGTTTCTTGTTTCAGGTCTACCTATAAAATAGCTACCTGAAAATCAAACTGTGGACTCAGAATGGATAGAACTGACTAGCTCCTGAAGTTTTTGCAAAGGAGGTTGAAAGTTTAATGGAGAAGGGTAAAGTGTCCATGTTCAGCTATCATGAGTTGTAAAGCATCCTTGCAGTGGAGACTGGGAGAGAATGCCCAATCAGGGTTCAAAGGGAAGCTATGGCAGAGACCCAAGGGGGTTGTAGCCAAGGAAAGGGAGAACCAAGGAAAGAACGCATTTGCTATGAAGCACTACCTAAGCTGCAATCCACTGAATTACTGATCAATTCAACCACCAACTCCAGTCCCAGAAGCCAGTAGAATTACAAAGGACATCACCTGAAAATCAAAAGAGCTAGGGGCTTCTGATACCTCTCCCTCCAAGAGTCTGAGTGAGTCACATATTTACCCATTAAACTCTAGGCCATTTTGAAGAGGAATTTATGGGCAATTATAATAGCTGGGTAAAAATAATAGTATTCATGAGACATAATGCTTTTTGAAAACTCACAATGCCAACTCTCATTCTAAGTACTTTTGTTAACTCATTTAATTCTCTCGACAACATCTGAGGGACTCTGTTACATATATTATCCTAATTTAACATAAGTAGAAACTGGGGTCAAACAGCTCCTAAGTGGTAGTACTGTGGCTCAAAGCAGGTCATTTGGTTGCACACCTGAGTCATTCACATTGGTGTTTCTTCAAAAAGGGAGAAATTCTTGCCACAGAGACACATATAACATGATACGGAAAATAAAGCCTTTGTTCAAAAATTAGTAACTAGGAAGTGTTGTAACGATAGTCTTTCCCAGTGAACACACTCACCATTTTAAAGAGGACTTGGGATGGGGAGAGACGTATAAAAATGATGATAATCACATTGATAAATACATTGAACCCTTTCTCAATTCCAGGTATTATTTTTAACACTTTAAATGTATTAACTCATTCACTCTTTATTAACCCTGTTCTGTCCAATAGAACTTTATGATATAAATGTCTCATTCTGTACAGAAGCCACTACCTACATGTGATGGCTTAATTCCTGAAAGGTGATTTGGGTGCAACTGAGGAAAGGAATTGCTATGTTTGTTTCATTTTAACTATTTTAAGTTTAAATAACCATATGTGTCTAGTGGCTGTTGAATTGGTACAGAGATAGATGTTTTTTCTAATCTACACCTGAGAATACTAAGGCACTGAGTGGTTATGTAATTTATCCACAGTTACAGAGCTACCCATTGGCAGAATTATGGCTTAAAACCAGACAATCTGACTCTGGAGGATGCACTTCTAACTTCAACATATTCAGGAGAAATCTGAGCAATTATCCCAGAACACTGAGCATTACCTACGGGTACTTTCAAAATATTGGATGAACATTTAGTTTCTTTTTTCCCCAAACAGTTGAGGCCAGATCTGTAACTGACAAAATTAAGACACTAATTTTCTCTCTAGTGTTCTCAACTGGACTGTCTGCTCTCCTGTAATACAATATATTTCAAACACGGTGGTGGAGGCCACCGCATTTAGCCTGATAGTATCTGCATGATCTGGATCCAGAAAGCTGCCCAATTATTGCTACCCCCGAAAGGTCTAAACCATGAAGGACTCTGCTCCAGCCTGGTACAGCTAAGTCCACATAATCAAGGTCACCAGGATGGCAGCTCACAAGTGCTGGGACTAGGATCAAGCTGAAAGGATGAGGGTGGGGTCGCTGTTGGAAGTAAAACCTTAGTAAATGCAGATCCAGAAAACAAAGCCCAGAGAGAGGGGTAGACAAGGGGATTCGGGTAAGGAAGAATTTTCTTCAGCCAGAGGCATATCCTAAAATTGGCAGAATGCTCAGGACAGAAACACCAACCACGAATTAAAGCCTGCCTGGCCCCCCACTGACATTTTGATGACATTAACCAAAAGTCTACCTCTCCTTGGCTAAAAATCACCTTTGACCCAGTAACAGGGACATCTGTCCCATCACTCTAACATCAGTGATAGCTTGAGAATAAAAATATACCAACAAGGATTTTTAGTGGAATTAAACATTCGTGTTAGTTTCTGCAATGCTTAATTTGTGCACAAAAAAAAGGATCTGACTTGTCCAGTCTTTTTTCTGTATTCAATTTCCTGTCTCTCATACTGAGTTTGGGACAGTGAAGCTGTGGGGTCAGTTTCTATGGGTACCATCTTGAAAATTGGTTTTTGCCAGAAATTAAATCAGGGATCTTTGTCTGAGGGAACAGTTGGTCTTGAAATAAAGCTGCTTTTCCTTTGGAATACAAGATCATATTTAATTTTTGAGAAAGGGAAAACAATAAGAATACCCTGGAAACCAAGAACTTTGAAGTGCAAGTTTTATCAAAGCAGAAGCAAGCCGGCCCATTAAAGTGCTCCTGTAGGACTAACGACGGTTAGAGATTGATTATGAAGCACAAAAACCTGGGGAAAATTGTGTGCCAAGGGGGAGAATTTTGCAATTGCAAATGTGTGTGTGTGCGGGTGTGACATTTGTGAAATTTCACAAAATGTTTCCGTTTTGCCAGGCAGTGTTCACAAAGCCAAACCTTGGAGCTCTGCACAGCACCTAGGCCAAAAGCAATCAACAGCCGAGCCCACACAACAGCACATTAGCAAATATGCCAGCTTCCCTCATATCACGCAGTCAAAGAAATGAAACGCTCTGTGTTGAATTGCACAACTCCTAGAACATGGGAAAGAAACAAAACTGAAAGAAGGAAATAATTTAAAGGGCAAGTTATTATTAACAATTGTACATGATTGGGAGATAAGCTTCAGTTTCTTTCAATATAAAACCCAGGGAACCTGACTTACTGAACTTGTACCAGTAGGGTCACCAGCCACTCTAAGGAAACCCTGATTTGCAGCTGTAAATCACTGTCCTTGGTTTGTAAGGACATTGTTGTGAGCCCTGGCCATTGATGCCAGGGTATGTTCTAGAACAGCAGTCTGTAAAGAGCAAGCAGGAAATATTTTAGACTCTGAGTCATGCAATGGCTATTGCAATTACTCAACTCTGCTGTGGTAGCTTGAAAGAAGTCATAGATGATAAAAAGAATGAGCACAGTAGTTCCAATAAAACTTTATTTACAAAACAGATGGTAAACTTCTTCCCTAGGAAATCTGAATTTGATAAGACTGTATATTTAATACCAGAATTAATTTTACTGATATATGATGAAAGATATTTAGTTCTAATTCTAGGCAATTTTAATCTGGTCTACTTAGTCTACTTAATTTTAACCTAGTCTACTTATTTATTTTAATTAACATTTAATGTAAGAAACTGAATATGGGATCAATAAGATTATAAATTCTCTAGCGAATTACTGTTTCATTTCACTATTCAGTTTAATGATGCCTCTGTAAAGGAGATTATGACATTCGTTTATAGATCAGGGTTTCCATTTCTGAATTCCTATGACCTAATGTTATGCCTAAAATATAGCAGCAGCGAGGCAACTGAATAAGTGGCTGTACAGATCTCCATTCTTTTACACACAAAAAAGTCAGAATGGAAATCTTAAAATCTAGTGAATATTTTCAAAATTTAGAAGGATAAAGATGTGTAACCTCGATTTCTAAGTACAATAATAAAGTGAATTACAGATATTGAAGAACTAAGATAATGTACCACCTTTTTTAAAAACATATTCGAGCGTGTGAAAAGTAAATCCAAGGGTGAAACAGATTTGTGATTCAGAAACAATGACAAGTTAAGACAAGTACAAAATTTTAAAATTATATTGGAAACAAATATTCAGAATATACTTTTAGGCTCACTTTTGTAAAGAAATAATAGCTTATAATGTAGAGGCAGGTTATTAAAAAGAATTGAACACAAGGTTGAAGGGAAATATCTGACTATAATCACACAGGGAAAAGCAGAGCAGAAGAGAAGGGAGAAGCACAGTTTTTTTGTCTCATATTGTTTGAGGAGGAGATAAATTAACACTAACATTAGAAATTGATAAAAGGGGAACATATTATTAAAAATAAGCATAAGCCCAAGATGAGCAGTGGTAGTGTGTATAACTCTTAAACCAACAAACAAGCAAAAATAAGAGAGAAAAAATACTTGGTCTTCCAGAGAAAGGTAAAAACTAATTTACATAAAAATAGGAATCCAACAGGGATATCACTGGGACCAACAGTGAGCTGATTTTCTAGTAGATGGCAGTAGATAAATTTCCCAATTTAAAGAAAAATTCTTTACTCTCTTTATTCTTTAAGCAAAATTCAGATCTCTGTGTTTTCAAGAGATATGCCTAGAGCAAAATGATTCATAAAGATCAAATATAAAGGGAAAGACGAATATAGCAAACACCAATAATAGAAGTAATAATAATACCGTTAGTCAAGAAGAATTGGAAGAAGGCAAAAACAGAACAAGCAATAAAAAAAGATATAAATTCAGTATATCTAACATTCAACTATCAACCAACATTAAGAAATATGTTTCAAATCCAGAGAACAAATTAACAAATTTAATATCCTATTGGGAAATTTTAATACTTCTCTTTCAGGAATTCATAGTAGAATCACACACAATAAGGAAAGGATTTGAATAGCACAATTAAACACGCTTGATTTGATAAATACATGGAGAACTTTGTAACAAAAGAAGCAGAACAAACATCCTTTTCAAATATCTAGGGAACATTTATAACACTGATGATATATTAGACCACAAAAAATAGTCTCAAAAGATTTTTTTTAATGTCAGAGATTATGCAAACCATATTCCACAGCTATGATGCAATGCAACTAAATATTAACAACAAAAAAACAGTCAAATTAAAATTTACCCACTGTAAATTTTAAAACATTATCTAGATTGGTCTTAGAGTTAAAAATTTATGACATATATTACAGACTACTTATAATGTAATGAACTAAGGGAACTATCCATTAACTTTTAGATGCATTAGGATTTCATGGAAACAAGGATTGAAAATAAGTGAATTAAGCACACATACTAAAAGCTAGATAAAGAACAAATGAGCCTCCGCACTAAAAAAGAGAGGGAGGGAGAAGGAGGAACTAGATGTGGGTTTCTATATCTCTATATAAATAGAGATAAAAATAATTAGTTTACTTGGCCAGCAAAAGCATATGATTGTTAATTGGAGAGTAAATAGAGCAAATATGTTCAAGAAAAAAAATGAAAAACCAAATAACACTAGAAATAAGAAGGGCTTATTTAGGTATTATACATTTTATAATCATAAGGGAATATTATATACATGTTTTATGCAAATGTATTTAAAAACATAGATGAAATGAAGCTTTCAGACACTCATAATTGAGTCAAGAAGATTTTTTAAAATCTGACTAGACCAATAACCTAAAAAAACTGGAAATTAAGATCAATTCCTATCCTTTTGTTTTATTTATCCTACTTAGAACACATAATTTCTATTATCTAACATATTTCACAACAAAAGAAAGATCTAAGAATCGCAATTCATATTACAAGGTAAGCAAAAACCCCATATCAGAGCATAAGGAAACTATGCCTCATTCTGGCTCATGAATACAAATGCAAAAAAAATCATGCATAACATATTATTAAACTGAATCCAGTGAGATATTAAAATACAAAACAAAGTGAACCTAGTTCTACCCTATGACCATGAGGGATATTCAGAATTAAGAGAATAAAAGTGTTGTTTAGCATCTTAAGAAATGAAAGATGATATTCTTTATCTCAGTGTATGCTGACACATTACATGAAAAGTTTGTTTTCTTTTCTAACTACAGAAAAGAACTTCCACAACTTTACAAAGGCTATCAGCCAGCTACAATAAGTATAACAACCTGACAATGCACACACAAACTCCCATTCAGACAATGCCTGCCATGATTACTGTCATGGAATAACTGTGTCCTGGCACCAAGACATGAGCAATAAATAATATAAATAGTGGAATTAAAAAAATTAAAATCTCATTATTTGTGAACAATATCATTACCTAACACAGCTATCTAAAAAATTCAATGAAATAACATTAAACTAATAATAGAGTTCAATTAGCATACCAGATAAAATACCAAAATTCAACAGTAATCTTTTCTCAGAATCAACTATACCTAATATAAATGCAATAGGAAGAAAATTTTGCAAGACCCACAGAACTATAAAAAATAAAATTAATAAAAATGGATAAAACAAAAATAAGATGAAAAAGAAGTATGCAAGACATTCATGAAAATTATAAAACTTTAGGGCCAGTACAAAAAAAATAAAAAATAAAACAAAACTCTGAGTAAAAAGAGAGACCAGTCATGATGGTGAGTGATAAGAATCAAAATTGTAAAATTATCAAATAACCCCCAAATTAGTCTACACATGTAATATTCAAAATCTTAATTGAAAGGTTTATTTTAAACTTAAGTCTGAAGGAAAAAGTTAGCAAGAATAGTTGTAACCTTTTCAGAAAATAATTTTTTATAAAGAATATAATTAGAGTTAAAACATCGTGACACTGGCATAGGAATAGACATGTATACCAACTGAACAGAAAAGTCTAGAAATAAGTCTGCACAGAATAGTCAAGTGAATTTTTAATGGGGTGCCAAGGCCATTCAATAAGAATGGGACAGACTTTTTAGCAGCTGGAAAAACAACATTTTATAAAGAAATGAAATGCATTTCATAAAGAAATGAAATGCAGCCCTTATCTTACTTGTACACAAAAATTACCTCAAAATGAATGAAAGTCCTAAACGTAGGAGCTAAAGCTATGAAACTCCCAGAAGAGAGAATGGGTGAGTAAGTAAGTGTAAACTCATTCAATAAAACATCATACAGGCACTTAAAAAAATTACAGGGTCACTCTAGATAAGGTAACTTTAAAAAGTATTTACCAAATATCTGCTAAATGAAAAACAATGCATTATTTGGTGGACGAGTGGAATTGTTTTTCAATTTCAAGTTACAATTTCAACAGAACCTAAAGCTGCTATACTTTTAAATTAGCTAAGTGAGGGTAAGACTAAACAGGATGAAATAATTTTACCTAGACACTTTCATAGTACTCACTTGATTACCATTAGCTTCTTCTATAACAAGCAAATACTTTTGCAAGTAACAACACCCCCCAAAATAGTGATTGGTTATAGAGATGCCTAGCAAGTCATACAAAGATCCTGCATAGATGTCAGGTTCTGCCACTGCTGGAAGAGGGAGAGAAACACCATGGAGTTCTGAGGTACACGGGAGCACTGTGTCTCTAAGGTTTCCATTATTCAAGGTTCTAATATGGTGACTTAAAAGAAAGATATTCTTTCCTACCTGATAATAGGCTAGGAGCTGACATTTAAAAGTTGTCGGTCTTCAAGTTAATCTCTTAGTCCCTCTTTAAGTCTGGGTCCTCCACCCTATCTATGGCCACTTCACTGTGACTATTTTCCCAAGAATTTTTCAACCTGAACACTACTGACATTTTAATTTGATCAATTTTTTGTTGTGGGGACTGTCCCATGCATTGCAAGATGGTTAACAGCATCCCTTGCTTCTACCCACTAGAGGCCAGCAGCAACCTTTTCCCAAGTTTCAACAACCGAAAGTTGTTCAGGTATTGCCGAGTATCCCCTGAGGGGTGGAGGGTAGGGTTGAGGCAAAACTGCCTGGTGACTACCATGGTTCCAGTCACCATGGCTAGAGAGCCTGGTCTGTATACTAGTGACCTGAGCAGACACACTTTCACTCACCAATTAATCTAGTAGTTATTGTGCATCTTATGTACACTTCCCCCCAAAATTCACAAAACAAACAAATGCAATTTGGATCATTCTGTTTCAACATTATTTCATATCTTATCTTTAGATATCAAATTTTTAAGGAGGTAAATCATGTTCTTTGTATTAAAAGTGAAAGTAGAATCCCTCTGTCTCTATCTCTCCGTTCACAAGAGCCTGTTGTTACATAAAAGGTTTTCTCAGTCTTTCAATCTATTGGAGCTGAAATAAAGAAAAGCCTGTGTAGCCAAAAAAGAAAACCTAAAGTGTCTGAATGCTCAAACTTAATATTTAAGACAAGTATAGGTTTTACAAGCTGCTTCCTTGCCTTAGGTCAAATCTTTAGGAATCATAGAAGACTTTAGAAGATAAAGTCTTAACTCTTGTGACTTGCAAAATATGACAAATAACATAAAAATAGACAATATCACACATTTTTAAGAGGCCTTCAAAGTACCAGAGTTTTAAGAATTTTTTTTTAAATCACAAAGTAGAGGAAGGGTGTTTTTACTGGGGTAACAGTATATGCTCTGACTTCAGCACCACCTCCAAGAATCTAGGACAAGTGTTTATTTATTCCTTGTATTCACTGCCATGTATTTGTGCAAAACAAAGTCAGGGCTATGAACTTTACAGGACTATAGAGCAAAGGTGGGGGTGGGTGGAGGGGTAACATTTTTAAATGGAGAATGATAAGGTCGCTGAGACTTACGGAAAGTCACAAGTTGTTTTTAAATCCCAAATGGCAGCTGTTTTGGTTTTAAAGGTTTATTGAAAGTGGACATTATTTACACCATGTTCATACAAAAATACAAGCAGTGTTTCCCAGCACCTGTGGCAGATGTTTAAGGGGAAAAACTGAGCTCACATAGCCTCAAGAATCATAAACATGCCAACCTTTCCCGAAATAATACCTCCCTTTATGGCAAGTCCAGCCTCCCATTTCATGCTGTATCTCTTATCATGGTTTGAACTTTGATGAACTGCCTCTTAGCCCACCTTAGGCTATGAAACTGTCAGGTCTTATAAGCAAAATAAGTTCCATCCTGGTCAGTGCCCGAATGGACCTATTCCAAGGGAAATCAGTGTGTTGTCTTAGAAAGCAGTGACTCAGAAAGTGGCTGTGTGAACCTCTGAACTGCTCAGAACCCAGGTTCTTGGCTACTGGGAGGGGAAAAAAGCAGGTTACGAATGACTGCAGACAAATAACTTGCTTCCACAGGAGACTTCTCGAAGAGTATCTCCAAGGCTCCTCTAGATAACACATGACCTCATAAAATCTCTAGGTTTCTGATATATTAGAACCAGTATCTATAGTCAGTACCTTTATTTTATTCCATGGCATAGAATGATTTATGTTATACCCTTCTTTGCTTTCTCATTAAAAACATTCTTTTCTTTCAACCTAAAGCGAATTTGATCTTGATGTAATTGTGTGGTTTATCTTATTTCCAAAACAGAGAGAGGGAGTTTGTCATTTGTGTTTTTAGGAGAGGTAAGGAATGTAAGGATGGTGGCCACACTGTAGTGATCTATAGATCAGTATGTTTAAAGGCCATTTCTCCAGATCAATGAAACTAAGATGAAAGCATCACGGATCACTCTATAGTCTAGAAAACTTTTTGGTTTGAAATAATGTGAGCTTGTATACATGATATAATATTATCACAAAAATACCATGGTGAATGTCATTGTGCATTTACAGTCTTTGGTATAACTGAACTAGTCAATTTGAGGTATAACTGCATGAAAGCAACTTAAAGAATCTCCAAGCTCTCAGAAGTCCTCTACTTCCCAAGAAGTCATGCTGGCATCTAAAATGACAGATTTGCTGCTATGAAAACTCCATAGTTAATGAACTACTATTCCTCTTCCAAACTCTACTGGATAAAACCCACTCCATGGACTCCTTTCCTCAGAATCCTTCCTTCTCATGTGCTCACACCTGCATGAGAGGAAACTACTTTTGTTCACATTCCAAGAAGCAAATCTTTTCACACTGGATCCTGGTAGTTAGACAAGGGGCCACCTCTGATACTGCTAAGATCAGGTCTTAAATGTTTGAACAAAAGGAGATTAAAGCTGAAAGGATTTTGGAATCACTTCTAGCCAGTTCCATCTGGTTAGGCATGAGAACAACAAAGGAGAAGGGGACCAACCTCACTAACTACTTGATATCAGGGCCAAGACTAGAATCCACGTCTCTTGACTCCCAGAGTGTTCGACAAAAGCATCCTACCTGTAATCTGTTCCTTAAGAAAACACACTTGTTAGTATGCCTTTCTCTAACTCTGAAGACAAATAAGAAAGGTTTATGTAATACTCCCATATTATTTTCAAGTTTTAGTGCTCTTGATATATATCCCTTTATAATGATTTGTTCCTCCTTCTCTGATTTAAGATTTACCACTCAGTGAAAACAATTTTCTTCTTGCAGTCTTAGGGACTACTTTTTCTTCTGTGTTTTGGGGGTGAGGGTGAAAAGAAGAAGAAGGTCTGGAAATCAATCTATCAGAAACATATTTAAGAACAACTCGTACTTGAAAGAAAAAACATCTCTGGACTCAAATTGCACTTAGTGAGTGGGTTATCTCATGCCAATTTTAAAAGATTTGCTTTGCTGTTAAAGAAATATCAATAATAAGTCAAAGAAAGGAAATAGTCAAGAATCTCATTATAGTTTGATAATCACTAAAAATGGTAATACATATTTAGATTTCTAATAACTCAAAGTAGGCAAGACAATTAGCCAAGAATTATTTTCAAGGGAAGCTGGTAGGAAGAGGGTAACCCTGGCAATTACAAATTTTATAATGCCTTAAATCACCCTAAGAAAAATAGCTCATTTTTTCCTAAATTTTTCTCCATCTCTCTCTTGAGTTAAGGCTGCTTCTGATATTCTTTGGGACTGGATTTCAGGTATTTGATCTTAACATAACTGTCTTGCTGGGAGAAGGAACATTTTGTACTACATATCGTCACAAAGTTCTCTCTCACCTGAAGATATATGATTTGCTGTAGGGATAAATGAGACAGGGACTCTTTTCTCTGAAAACAGGAACCAATGGGGACCTTTTGCGTTCAGTCTGTCCATCTTTCTTCTTGTTCATTTAATTTCTCAAAGGAGGTGGCAGGCAATGCCTTCAAGATTATGTAAGGAAGAGGGCACAAGACTCTTTCTAAACTATCACAGACATTTCCACCAGTTGGTCTCCTGAGTCTTCCAATTAACCCCAGATATCAATTACAAAACATTAGAAATGGCTACCTCAAGAAGAAAGTAAAGAAACATGAGAAAAAAAAAAAAGAGTAGGCCATATACCTCATAGGCCAGGAAATATAGCGAGTCAAGTTACACCCCATGAATTATTTACAGTATTTCTCTTTGCTAAATCTAAGCAAACATTCCACTTGCATCAAACCTACTCCAGGAGTTTTAACTGTTTATTGTAAAATCAGCACACAATAGCTCTTTCATGAAACATTTAGCTATATCTTTAGCACTAACAAATATCACACATATATTATGAATGCTTCCTTATTATAAAGTTAAACATTCAGTGCATGAAACTTTAAGCTCTGTATTCCAAGTTATTATGAACAAGATGTTTCCTCTCAGGCAATTTATTCTGGTGATGTGGAATCTTTGAATAAATAGTGACGCTAGTATTTTTAATAGCTGTTTCCCACCACATATTGCAAAAGAAACATTAACAAGGGCTGAATTCATAACTCAGCATTGTACAAGTCCCAGATTTAACCAACATTTATGGTGAACTATAAATTATTTTATATGTGAGTTTTCAGCAACTTGGATAATTTCATTTGTCTACAAGTTCTCCATCTTATCATTTTGAACAGAAAGTTATTCTATCCATGAAAAACCCTCCATCACAACAGGATATTCTAATAGAACGACTTCAGAAAGAGAAATAGCATATGTCTGTCATAATTTAACCAGGTTTTACTTTCTTTGATGAAATGTGTGTCTGAGATAACAGTGATAATGAAGGTCTACTACTCATTTCCCACTGCTTCCTTTCCTAGTTTCTGTGACCTGTTCGGCTTCCAATCTAGCCACAACCTTACTCTTCTCCAAATGTCCAGTTGTTTATTATTAGCTTGGAAGAAATGTGCTCTTCTGACTAAAAGAATAACTATCACCTACCTTTTCTGATCTCAATAAAATCATCCAAGAAGGGAGATCATTATATTTTACTATTTGTCTCTAAATGATGGAAATAAATTGTACTTTATAAATCTTCATGTCATAAGATCCTGAACTAGAAGCATTTTATTTTTCTAAAACTGAATACCTATGCTGCGTCTTTTATCGTTGCAAAATGATTACATTCCTATTTGTGAGCTATCACTTCATTTTGTGGCATGTCATATTTGGAAGGGAATGTATAATATATCTACTCACTCTTGGTCAGAAAAAGTTTTATTATTTTAATTTACTTATTTATTTGTTTTTGGGAAGAAAACAAGCTACAGATAGGTATACATATTACAATACCATAATTACAAAGTTATAAACCATGCAAAATAATATATTATTTACTCATATGTGTGATTTAAAAGTTTCAAATACCACAGAATTGATAAACATCAAGTTCAGTGTACTGATTATTATTTCTGGGAATGTATAATGGGGAATAGGATAGAAGAGATGTCCACAGAGAATGTCAACTATATCTGTAATGGCTGATTTTTTTAATTTAATTTTTTAAACTTTATGTATATATATATATATTTATATATATTACATTATTGTGTAGTTTTAAAACATGCATGCTAATCCCATTATCCATAATCAAGTTAGCAGTGGGTGTAGGATAAGGATGGTGAGAGATTGGAATTTATTTGCTCAGCTACAGAAAACATTTATTGAAATCTAGAACCAGAAAGGCTTTTCATAGCAAATCAAAAACTAAAAGTTATCACAGAAATGTATCATTTGGCTCCATAAAAGAGTGATTAGTACAAAAAAAAATAATGAATGTAAGAATAACAAGCTCAAGAAATGTTTGCAAAGTCATTTCCATGATAAATAAAGAGTTGTTACAAATCAGGAACTCTTACAAACCAAACTCATTTATAACAGTTGTACACTAACTCAATAAAATAACGTTACCTCTCTAATCAGCAAAGATTAAAAGATTTAGTAGCTGACAGTCTCTTTGGGGAAGTATACATGGTTATTATCAATTTGGTAGATAGTTTCTAATATTTATAAAGGATAATATATTTATGTACAAGTTGATGCTAGATTAAAACATACTTCCACTCACACCTAACCAAATAGGCAATAATAATTTTCAAACATGATGCTTGAGATAATATATAGTTGAGATAATATATACCTCAAACATCAATTTAGAGTTATTATATATGATATATATTATAATTATATTCTATATAATTATATATATTCTATATAGAATATATATAGAATATACTTACATTATATGTAATATAATATATTATATTATAATATATATTTATATAGAATAATATATATTATATACAATGTAATATGTGTTTATAATATATATGATATTTTATATTATATATAGGCAGCTAACAAAAAAGGCAGTAGCAATTTTACACCATAATCTTCAAAATGAAATAAAAGATGTTGTTGCAGTTCTTTATTACTCACTGCCATACTTTACTGCCTAAACATGGAACTGGCGGGAAACATAAGAAAACAAAATTTTTTAAAATTCATGAATACTTCCCCATTTAGAGAAATGCATACTGAGGGGGTGAGCAAGCAGTCTGGGGAGATGGGGGAGCAAAAAAATGATCATGATGATGCTCCTCCCCTCCCTTAAGGATTTCCTATAATGGAAAAAAAACAGGCACCATCTCAGTGAGCATAGCAAACTGGAGCATTTAAATTTAATAAAAGACATTTGAACTCCATGCGGAAAAAAAAATAAGGATAGGAAAAAATAGAACCTAGTAATAACATGAATTAATTTCAGTAAGACCAGGAATGGGGGGGTGAGGGGGTGGGAGATAATAAAGCATACAAAATGGAAACTACAGCGAGTTTACAGAATATAGAAATAGACTGAGAATCAAAAAAATAGCATTACAAATTTGATAGAAATTATAGAAACAAGAGAAAAATCTAAATACCTGAAAGTCCTATTTCTGGTAGAAAAGCCACAGATGCATCTAAGTGTAAAGCATCGATGAGAAGAAAGTATGTATGAAGACCAATAAAGATAATTTAATATAAAATAATATCAAGTTAGAACATTTTTCAAAATAAAAAAGTGTTATAAAACATTTCCTTGAAATGAAAAAATATGCAGATCATAAATGTAGACCATATTCTAAGAAATTCTGGCATAGGAAAAATATTACATTAAGGTATGTTGAAATTAAATTTTCAACTTTTAATGTAAAAAAGATTCTTCAGGCATCTACACAGAAAAAGCAATCCATTTTCAAATTTTAAAGTAAAGGGGGAATCAAACAATTTCTATTACAACTCTATTCTAAAGGGAGTGGTGTCTAGAAAATATTTTTTAATAATTAATTTTATTTTTTAATTGATTGCACATATATATATTTACATTGTTTACTCTGGGGTTCTCCCACTACCTTACTACCTGAAAACCATCATCTTACTCTTTTGTGCCCATCCCACCCTTGATTTTCCCTCCTCACCCTCTCTTGCTCAATGCTTTAGTTTCACTGACAGTTTTCTTGTTTGTTTTCCCTATATCCCTTATATAAGTGAGATCATCCCATATTTCTTTTTCCTTTCTGACTTATTTTACTAACAATCCATTTTGAAATATTTCTTTATTTCTTCTTTGATTTCCTCTTTACTCTACTCTTTTTCCAATACTGATGGCTTCAATCTCCCTGAAAAGGGAGGCTTCTTTTCCTTCTTTTCATGATTGATTTCTAGTTTGATACCTTTATGTTCTGAGAAAATTGCTGGTATAATTTCAATCCTTGTAAATTTTCTGCTATTAATCGATCTTGGAGATCTTGGAGAATGATCCACATGCCTTTGAAAAATATATGGATTCCTTTTTTACAGGGTCCTGGAGATG
>PVHY01003282.1:0-110608 GCA_004024945.1 Uropsilus gracilis | reverse complement strand
CCCAAAAACAAAAACCATGGACACACCTAAAAGAAATCACATTAGCAGAAACAAGTTAAAAAGATAAAGACAGACACCAAATGGTTACAACTCGGAGTGGGGGGGCGGGACAGAGGGGGAATGGTCAGGGAGGGTGGGGGGGGTGAATCCCGGTAAAATAAATAAATTAATTAATTAATTTAAAAAAAATAAAATAAAAGCCATTATCATGAATAAATAAATAAATAAATAAATAAATTGCAAGCTAAAAAAAAAACACATTCATCAAAGTATGAACACATTTTTATTAGAAATGCCACTAGTAAATAAACACTGGAATATATCTTGAATATATCAGGCATTTTCTCCAAATCCTGTTCCTTTCCAAGGGTTTGTTTTTGTCCAGTTTTATTGAGATATAATCAGCACAACACTACATATAAGTTTAAGATATATAACATAATGACTTATATGGATTGTGATTGATTATAATAAGATCAAATGACAACCATCTCATGTAGACACACACAGAAGGACGATATGATTTTGTCTCATCTTGAGAACCTTTAAGGATTGACTTTCAACAACTTTCAAATATACCACATGGTAAGGTGCCAAGGGTGCCATCTGATGAGATACCTACTTTTACAAAACATGCTATGTGGGAAATATTTTTTAGCTATTGAAAGCAATCTCTAAAGCTGATATAAAAGGATTCTAAGACAGTAAGTATCTAATCTTTCTTTTAAACACACACACAGATAGATCAGTTAAATAGTAAGAGTTTAACGGATAAGTTTACTATGATAATAGCTAATTTATTCCTGAGTTTCAGATGGTAGAAGTGAATCAAAGAGGATTTATAATAATCAATTTAGCTGAATCTGTTTGGATCCTGATTTTTGAGAATGAGTTTCTCTCTCTTCAGAAGGAGTTAGTATCAGCTAGGTTTCTTCTTGTTGCAGATGACAGAAATTTCAATTCATGTCCATGTACAGTCAAGGGATTCTCATTATCTCATGTAAACTGAGAAATAGATTTCAGGTATAGCTGGACAGGCTCAAAACTATGTTTTCTCCCATATCATGATTCTTCATTCTGTTTTGTTGGCTTTATTCCCGAATTCTCATATTGTGAACTCCAGCAGCTGGAGATGACACTTTGATAATACCAGGTTTGAGAGGTGACTTCCTGAAGCTCAATAATTGAAATAAAATCCCTAAAATTAAGTTTTGCTGCCTCCCTTTGGCTTGGCTTATATCCTGTTCCCATATTTTATGCAATATATGTGACCAGAAAAATACAGGAACTCAGGGCTGAAGCTAGATCCACACGATGGACAATTAAAAAGCCTTATTATCATAAATTCTGCAAAGCAAAATTTGAAAAACCAAATAGCAAACATAATGGTTCACTACAGAAACAAAATAATTTAAAATTATTAACAGGATTTGCCTTTGAGAAAGTGATGTAGTTGTTGATGGAAGGAAGGGCTACTTTTATATCCCATTTATGTAATGTAAATATAAAATTAATCTGGTGAAGTACAGAAGAGGATGGGAATAAATGTAAAATATTGTGCTTAGAAAAATCTTTCACTGTGAACTGCACTTGAAAAAGTTCACAAAGGGAAAAAGTGATGGAAATTTTCCTCTCTTTTTCTGCAAAAATAAAACAAATTACCCCCTCCCCTCTCCTACCCTCCCCCATTCCCAAATACGTGGCTTATTGGATGTGAACTTATTGGATGTATCGCGATCTGGCTGCGTTATCTGTCACCCCACTGATCGCCAGGGTTGATTCAGCTGATTTGTCGGGCTGGGCAGGTGTCCCCTTCCTCCCTCACCAATCCGTGTGTGTCCCTCCCGAAGCAGCACGCTGTGCTCAGACGAGGATGGCCGAATAGAGACAGACCTTTCTTCTGCAGAGGATATACTAGAAGCTGCGTTCCCCTGCTGGAACCTCCAACCAAGCTCTCAAGGTCCAAATACATGACTTTTTGAGTTACTGCACAGTGATTATACTTACAACTGCCATTCAGGTATAGAAACAAAACTTTGTCACCCAGTTCCTCTTTCCTACATAAAGTAGTTTCTATTCTAATTTTTACTTAAGTCCCTCTTTATGTAACCTTATAGATTTATTACCCAAATGTACATCTTAGAAACAACTGCTTACTTTTGCTCATTAAGGCAAGTCTTAAAGCTTTCCTTTTATCCCTTTCTTTTCCTTATCATCACTGGTTGAAATCTCTAGGACACTGGATCTATTGGATCTGCAGTTTCCCAGAGTTCTTTGTGCAGTCTTGTGATATATCTCACCAATAGTCATTCATATAACCTAAAGCTATTTCCCATACATATTTGGTCTTCATCTGGTTCCTGGCACATAGCTCTCCCAAAAGCCTTGGAATTTCCAAGAACAGACAAGAAAGACTGTCAAAGGTGCCTCTTATTATGTTAATGAGGTGACTTTGGGGAAGCACCTAAAGATGGAGGCTGGTTGCCACAGGAACCACTTTTATGATTAAAGGTTTAGAATTTCCAGTCCCACCCCCATCCCCACTCCTGACCTCTAGGGAGAGTACAGGGGCTGGAGGTTGAGACCAATTATCAATGGGCACTGAGTCAATCACTCAAGCCTGTATTGTGAAGTCTGCATAAAAACCCAAGAGAAGAATGCTTCTGTAAACTTCTGGGTTGATGCATAGGTGGACATTTGGGGAGAAAGGACACGGAAACTCCATACCTTTTCCCCTTATCTTGCTTTATGTATCTCTTCTTTCTGGTCATTCCTGAAAAGAATACCTTTGCATTAAATACCTGATAGGGTGAGTAATTGTGTTACCTGTGTTCTGTGAGCCACTCCAGCAAATTACTCATACTTGAGGAGAGATTCCTAAGAACCATGATTTTCAGCCATTTGATCAGTAGCACAGATAACCACCTGGGGTTGTGATTGACACCTGAATTTTGAAGGGGATATCATGGGAACACTCAATCTGTATCTAGTTGGTCAAAAGCCCTGATGACATCCTGGCCTTGTGGTTAATGTCTGATGTGGAATACGGTCTTGAGAGACTGAATTCTTCACTTGTGTATGTGATGCTGTCAACTCTAGATAGTGTCAGAATTGAATTAAATGTGCATTTTACAATCTATTGAAAATCGATAATTTACCACTTCAAGTATAATATAGAAATTTTATCATTACATTTTTCTCTACCCATCTTCAGAGTATAGTCCATTTATTCTGCATTATATCATGCCATTCATTGAAAATACCATCAGGCAATGCTATAATTTTTACTATTAACTGTCAAATTTATATATGAAATAACCCAAGAGGAGGAAAAAATCTTCTATTATATTTGCACGAGTATTTATTTATTTATTTATATTTTATTTTATTTTATTATTTTTAGATTTCATACAGTGTATTTTTGTTGATCCCTTTGGGAATGCCTTCAGACCCTCCTACCTCCAGTCACTCTGCATCCTTTCTTATTGATGTCTGTCCATGTTTGGCCCTTTGGTCTTTTTCTTTTCTGGAGCATGTGTTTTTTTCCTGGTTGAGGATCTGCTTTTCTGGGATGTGGTAGATTGTGCTGCTTAGATTTTGAGTCCAAATTTTGTGTCCAGCAGTCGGTTCAAGCTAGTTTGGTGTGTATCAGCACCTCCTCCTTCTTTTTGGCTGTTCCCTCTATTTTTTCTGTTCCATTTTGCTGCATTGCTTTGCGGTTCAGGCTTTTGGCTTAGGGATCCTGACCCCCAACCTTTGTCACTAGAGAAATTCCTCCATGGGGTAGCCATCAATAGATGGTTGGTACGACTGGCCTCAGTTTTGGTTTGTAGCTCTGCTGTGGAGTCGCTAACTTATTTATGTGGGCTTCCTCCCCTTATGGAAACAGGGTGTGCCTTGCTCTAACTGGAAACTTCTCTGAGCCAAAATTTTAGTTCTTAACCTTTGGTGATGTTGTAGGTGTAATTCTGTATTATATAGTATCTATACTTAGTTTCTCATTCCTGTGTTCAATAGCTCTCTCCATGCTCTTTTGGGTCCTGCCCAGGTGATGTGTGAGTCCAGGCCCTTTATTCATATCCCTTACCTCTTCTGTATTTGTGGTTGGGTTGGACCCTCAGTGTTCTTATTCCTGATGATGGCTGACTGGAGCAGAAACATACTAGTAAACTGGAGGAGCAAGTAGCCAGCCCCTTCCTCCTGCTCAGTGCGCATACCCTATCAGGGTTCAGGCCTGTGGGGTGCCCATGTGTCTGGGTCACCCACAGAAGCCTGACCTAATTACACCAGTATTTATCTTTCTGTTGTTTCAATATTCCCCTTCTGTTTCACCTTCTAGTCACTACTTTTTGTTCGTCTGTTTATTCTTCCTGGGTTCTCATTAGCTTAAATTTTGATTTTTAAAAAAAGTTATCATTCTTCTCTGAGCTTTGGCATCTCAATTCTGAATATTTCTATTACTGATTTATCTTATTCTTTCATGGCCTTCTACAATATACTTAATACCTTTCATTTTTTTTGAAATAGAATTATTTCAGTTTTGATATGTTCCGAGGCACGTTTTTTGGCATGGCTTCATTGTCTATAGGGCTATTATTTGGCTCCTTATTATCTTTCATCTTGCAATAAAATTTTTGTGGGATGGTTTCTGCTTCCAGACATAATTTAGTAACTAGTACTGGACTAGTCCCCCTACAATTAAACAACTATAAAATTGTTACACAATACACGAGGCAACTGTTTTGGGGCAATGAAAAGAAGCAATTGCTAAGAAAAGGGAAACCAGTAGGATGAACCCTATAATTGCCTTTTTTTCCTTTGGACAATTTTATAACTAAAGTCCAGAGTACTGTATTCTTAACAAAACCTAGTATTATTGCTGAGCTCAAAGGAAGATATTAGCATTTAGAGGGGATGAAGTGGTTGAAATCTGTGGGATAGAATAACAGAGGCAAGAAGCTTCATAGAGAAACAGCCCCAGAAGTCTGTGTAGAGGACTCTCCCTTGAATCTGTAGCTGAATATTATACCACACATATGAGGATGAGTCTGTCCTAGGCTCAATAGATGCATTGGGACTGATACAGAATAGATACTAGAAGTCAAGCAACAGTGGGGGAAGAGCATTATTAGGGTATGCGAGAATTGTGGCTCTAAGAAAGTTGGGAGATCTTCTTAACAGTTCATTACCAACTTGGCATATAGCTGAAATGCCACAAAAACTAAGCTTCAAGAAAGAAAACTAACTTTTAGAATAAAAGTTACTTTAGATCACTCTAACAATGTCTACAATTGAACTTAAACCAAATCTGCTGATAGGTCCTACCAAGTTACAGCTTCTCAGATGACTATAACTATAAATTCATCACTGGGTAATTTACCTGCTTACTAGGACAAAAACAAGTGCTCTTCAGAAGACAACAATGGAAACTAGGGTCTCTACTATGCATGTTCAGAGTTCTTTTATTATCCAGCATAGTCAGTATCTCATTAAAAATAGTGATTAATAAAAAGTTCCAGGGAAATGTATTAAAATAGAGAATTCCAGTAAAAAGAGAAAAATACAAAAGCTATAAAACCACATGGACATTTTAGAATTGAAAAGTACAAAAGAAAATTTCAATGTACTAGATGGATTGAATAATCAATTAATGGTGGAAGAATAAATAGCTTGAAATCTGTGCAGCAGAAATTATTCAAGCAGATAAAAGAGAAAATTGTGAACAATGGGTAAATCTGAGTAAATTAGATAATATGGGATGATTTGATATAAGTATAATTGAAGATATTGAAAAATGTGAGAGTTGGATTTGAAACTACTGCAAAATATACTGAAAAATATTGAAAATTTGTGGAAACAATATTCAAAAGTTTTGATGAAAAATGTCAATCTATAAGAAATTCAGCAAAGTTCAAGTGCAATAAATATAAAAGTATTGGCACACAGGCTTATCCTGTTTATAGAATCTAAAGGTAAAGGTAATATCTTGAGAATAGCAGGGTAATAATAATAGGTGTAGAATATTTTATCCACAAAGGAATAAGGGTAAGAATAATGATTGACTTCTTACCAATTATATATCTAGAATTATATATATCCAGAAAAACTCTTTAATTAAGAGTAAAATAGACATGTTTTAAAGTAAGTGAAAACTGAGAGCATTACTTTAAGTAGATTTGCTTCATGAGAAGTTAAACTATGTTTTTCAAACTAAAGACAAATAGCATATCAAATCTGAAAATGCAAAAATGAATGGTGTGTACTAGAAAGATAGATGAGTATAAAAATACTATTTTCCTATTAATTTTCTTAAATAACTGACCAGTTTAATTAAAGTATAACATAAAGTGATAATTATATATGTATATATTATGTACATATATACTGTATATAAATGAGATATACAACAGCTGTGCCAAAAAATGAGAACATTTTAAGAAGGAATTATACTGTATACATATATTATATTTGTGAAGTGAGAATTAAAAGCAAAAAGTAGGATGTGTCTGGGATGAACTGAACAAACAAAAAATCAAGGATGAGGTATGAAATGTCAAGAGTAAAATGTGAAGAGGTACAATAGTCATGTTAAATTGATACTCAGAAAACAATGTCTATAGTTAGCACTGGAGCAATAAATTATAGGCAAAAGAAAGAGGTGTACCTAGATAGAAAAAACAAAATTTAACACTAAATTTATTTAATTAACCCAAGAGAATAAATAAAAAGAATTAAAAACAAAAGGTACAAATGGTAAAGAAATAGCAAGATGGTAAACTTAAATCCAAACACACTGATAATGTGTATTAAATTCCCGCATGAAAAGACAGATATTAGATGAATGACTGAAAAGGAAAATCTAACTAGAATGTCTCAAAGGCAAAATTTAAATATAAGAAAAAGAATAAATTAAGAGGAAAGGGAGATATACAGAAAATACACTGTGATATCATTGAGCCTAACAAACTGGTGCAATATGACTGCTCCCAAATCATAAGGATCTGCACTGGGATTCACCCCTAGAGCTCCACCAAAGGCTCAAATAGAATTCAAGTTGCCACCAACACTTCAGGCAAATTGAACCAGCTGTATCATATGAACCAACTAGAAAAGCAGTTTCAGTACCATCCTGGACCTGTTTTAGAGCTTTCTATTGATTTGGGCCCACTCAAAACTAACAGCCTGCAGTGGCTTGAACTAGCAGCCTACCCAGGCTAGAATAACACAAGAGAGGAATATATTGCCTCCAAAGAGGTCTACTAGGCATTATGCTCCCTCTCCCTTTTTTTTTTTTTTTTTGGTCTGTGGGAAAGAACAGATGCCGTTGCTTATATTTGTGAAGTATATATTTGCCTTATTTAGCATTTCTCATATCATCAGATGCCTAGAAATTTTACTGAGATGGAAAACCACTGAGTCTACGGCCATGTCACCCTGAACGTGCCCGATCTTGCCTTATTTCGGAAGCTAAACAGGGTCGGGTCTGGTTAGTACTTGGATGGGAGAAAACCACTGAATTTTCATCAGAATGATTTCCCACCTTAGGACACATCGTTTCTTACCAATAAAGTCTAGAGTAATTATTACATCTTGCTCACTAACTCGAGTCAGCATAATCAAATGAACTAATGAAATAGACTAATGTGAGATCTTCTGAAAGGCAAAGGATCCCTGTAAATTAAATTATGAAAAAGAACTGAAGAGTTGATAAACTACTCTGGTATAAAAAATGTAGTTTTATTGTTACCCTTGCCAGCCAGAAACAAACTGCTTCCAGGAACTTTACTAAAAGGTAAGGAGAAAACCATTTGCCAGACCAATTAACACACATATCTGGTACAGGAGCTCCAAAAGGCATTGTAACTTGGTTGAACTTATGGTCATCCACTGTCATTCTCCAAGAACCATCTGTCTTCTGCTCAAGCCAGATAAATGAGTTGGGTGGGAATGTGATGAAAATCAGCACATCTGTGTCCTTCAAATCTCTGATGTTACACTAAGCTCTGCAAACCCTCTAGAAATGAGATATTGCTTTGTTTTACTATTTTTTCTAAATAGAGGTAGTTATCATGACTTCCTTTTGACTATAATAACCTTCACTCCACAGGTCAAAGGACCAGTGTGGGGAGTCTGCCAGTTTATATCTATTCCAATTTTGCATTCTGGATTGGGGGAAATAACGAATGGATAGGTTCGGAAACTCACTGGATCCGCAGTAAGAAAGACTTAAACTAAAATTTCACTGATCACCTGATCTCCATAAACCTCTATTGATGGGTTACAGTGATATTTTGGGTTTCTTGAAGTTAGTATTAATTAAGAGCCAGTGTCCTTCAGTCCAGGCAAGGTCTAATTTCCTTCTCCCCAGGACACTTTGGTAAAAGATGCCTTAGGAGAAAGATTAATATATACATTTTGGGCAGTGTAGTGGGATGTTTTCTGAGGGGAGCTCAATCTTCTCTCCAGAGCTTCTAGATCAATGAACTGACTCAAGTGTAGGAAATGATTAAAGGTCATAACTCTGTTTTTCCATTTTGGTTGAAACTTTTGTTCATTTGACCTAAACTTTTCTAATTAGTAGGTCAAATAAGAATATAATTAATTCCCTGTCTTTTTTACCTTTAGGAATAACAGGTCAACTAGCAAATCAGGAGGTCTGCTGGACCCAACAAATACTGGATGGTTTCATTGATATAAAATTCACAAACAAAGCTAATCTATAGTTATAGATGTTAGATGAAGAGTTGCTTGGAGTAAAGGCAAATGGGATGGATTAATGTAAAGTGGCAGGAAGAAATAAAAATAGTCTATTTTTTGATAGGATATTGTTATATAACTGAGTACATTTGTCAAGTGTATATATTGACCTGTGTACTAAGGCGGTGTTAATTTTATTGTATGTAAATTAGATATCAGGAAAGTTGAATATCTTTTTTAATGGAATTTGACATAGATATTTTTCCCTTGATCATTGTTATATGAACTTAGTCTGTCTAAATAATTAAGAGTTTAGACCTAATTCCAAGCAGCTTCTTAAATGTTGTAGTACTTTCCCCTCTTATTTATATATAACAAGTATACATAAAGTATACTTAAAGTATGAATTGTTTACAAATATGGTGACTTGTAATTTATTACTTCTCTTCTCCTTCCTCATTTTTATTGATGTCTCTTTTTTCTCTTGTCCTTTTTCTTTTCAATTTTGATTCAGATTCTTGTAGTTTAGCCTCCATATGGGCACTTGTCCCAGGAAGATGTCCTAGTAGGTCAGTTTTGAGAACTCACAAAATCCTGAGCCCTTCCACCCCTTGTGGTACCTGCTTCTGAATGGAGCAAGTACTTTCAATTTAATTTGATGTGCTCAGTTCAGCTTCCGGTCTTCTAAGATGAGCTGATATGTGTCTTCTAAGATGAGCTGATATGTGTCCCCACAAAATTCATACTGAAGCACTAATAAGTGCTTCCTCAGAATGTGATTGAAAAAGTCTTTAAAAAGTGATAATTAAGGTAAAATGGGGTCATTTGGGTATGCCCTAGTTGAATCTGATGGTGCTTTATATGAAGGAGATTGGGATAAAGAGACACAGAGAAGATGTGAAGATGTCAAAGACAGCAATGCAGATGATGTTTACAAGTCAAGGAGAGATCTCCATAAGAATGCATCTCTGTTGACACCTTGCTCTTGGTTTCTAGCTTTCAGAACTGTGAGAAAATAAATGTCTGTTGTTTAAGCTGCACTGTCTGTGTTATTCTTTAAATTTTTATTTATTTATTTATTTTTGTCCGTGATATTTTTTTTGTGGAATTCTGAGACTCATACAGTTCTTGCTGGCTAGTTAAAGTGCTCCTGAATCCACATCCCTCAGACACCAGTCTGTTGCTTCCTCTTCTTTTGGGTAGTATTGACACCAGTATTGTGCAGACCTTGTATTTCCTTGTATTTTGTACTTATATCATTTGGGGTTCTGTGGGGGATCTTTGTCACTAAGTTTTATGAAAACTTTGTTCACAGACTTTTGCTTTAGGTGTCTAGTCATTTTTATGTAGGTGTTCAGAAACATCCAAAAATTATGATACTGTCCCTGCCACATTCTCAGCTCCTCAACATGCTTTTCACTCCAAATTTTTAATTAAAACCTTGAAGTATTCCTGGTTAAAATCAATAAGTCACAAATTGGAGGAAAAGATTTTACTTATGACATAGAAAGCATTAATTTTATTTTGAAAGTATACCAGTACAATAAAGTAAGAAAATGTGTATTCATCAATCGAAAGATGACACTATAATGGCCTAAACGACGAAAACTACAAATATATTTCTCACTACTTATGTAGTATGTTTTTCTAAAAGTGGGCAGTAGTATTATCTCTGAACATGATACTGTCCCATTCTTTGTATTCTAAACTGAAACTATCTAGCTTATGGAGCTGCAAATAATAATCCTAGAGTTGTAACAGTTTATCAAAGTGAGAGATAACACAGAACTATAGTATGATAAAAAATGTCAGCTGTAGAACACAATAGCAGAAACAAAAATATCTTCTATTTTAAGGACCATTGGTCCATTTCTTAGATACAGAATTGTTTTTCTGGGCAATGATAACTCATTATACCTTTACGGTATGCTGTAGGTGTGACCATTTTTCTCTTGGATACTTTTATCTGACAAATTTTATGTCCATCCCTTTCCAATGGTGGTACAGTTTTGTTCAGAAACAATAGCTCAGGCTTCTGTCTCAAATTTATTACTACAAATGACACTCTCAAGGTTTGGAGGACTCAAGACTAACTTGTTCTTCTTTTGGAAAGCTAATAGCATCTCCCAACCATGAGCTACTTTCCTCAGCTTTTATTTAAGTACAGCTGATTAGAGTAGAAAATTGTCCAGAGAAAGAAAAACCCAGAAGCTCTGCAGTGGATAACCTGAACCTGAAGTATCATATCTGCAACTCTTGTTCCCTACACTGACAAAACTACAAAGAGTATATTTTCTGCCTTTAAATTCCTGAGACCTTTAAAAAATTCAGCCAACTTTTAATACCCTGTTGTAAAATCTGATGTTAAACCACCACCAAAAAGTTTGAATTACACAAGTTTCCATAAAAGAAATTTTCTCACCAAACATTCATTTTATTATCCTTTTTATGGGAGGACTGAAATAGTCAGATCTCAGGTCCTGTCTGCCATTTGGCCAGAACAGTTAGTGACCCAGGTCAAGGTTTATACTGACAATTGAGCACAAACATTTCTTTAAAAACACTTCTCTCGGTGGTTTACCTTAGAGCGATGCATCTCTTGAAAGCAAAGGTTAATATTTGACTTAGACATGATGGATGAGAGGGTATTACTGTACCAGAATGCATCCAGGGGGTGTTCTGAGGAAGCAAAGCATGCAGTGATGGGCACACTGGGGAGGTAAGGGTGTACAGACGCACATCCTGGGAGGGAATCCATCTGTAGCTCAGTGTAAGGAGGTGAGATTGTTTAACTCTCATCCTCAACTTAGTGGAGAAATGAATGAATAAACCCTAAGTGCCAACAATGTGCCAACACCAGACACAAGCTGCACATGTTCTTTCTCCTTTATGGTCTATGAACCGGAGTGGTGGTTTATAGTTTTCGCCCATCTGGTGGCTTGGGCTGGCAGGCTGTGATGTAGTGTAGAGCTATCAAAAAGGAACAGGCCTACTTCATCTATCTTTTCATAAAATCTATGACAAGTATCTACTATAAGTGTCCACAGACTGCTTACAGCAAGCAACAAAAAAATAAATGCTACATGTAATCATTTTAAGTGGGGTCCATTAAATTGGACTTTAAGGAATCAGTTGAGCATTTTGGTTTCTAACTTATAGCTGTTACAATTGCATCTGAACTTTCCATCAATATCTTCCTTTCCTTTTTTCTTTTCATTTGGTTTCTGCAAGCAGGTAGTTAGTTTTCTGAAGTGAAAGTGCAGCTCTTCTTCATAGAAAAATATACATTTTAAAAGATGCAAAATCAAGAATAGGATCACAAATTTCTGAGAATTCCAAGAATCAAAATGAAAAATTTTAAGTTTTACTACCTTCTGAAACTTTTTAAAAGATATGAATCCTTGTAAATTAGTAACATGTCAATAAGACATCACAATAATTGGTCAGTGGAAAAAAGACATTTGAAAATACAAAGAAATATGACACATGCCAGGTATTTATCTTTATATACCATTCAAAGCAATAAATTAAAACCTTAGTAGCTGAACTATTAATTGAAAATAGTCAAATTTGTGTTATTTCCACAATTTCAGAGATTCCAAAATTTTAAATGTAAGCAATGGATTCTGTTTCTTATATTGTGAAATGACGTAGGTGCATTCTTTTTTCAAAAATTATTTGATTGTCTATATGAGCAAGGAATTTTCTAAGTATTGGAGATATAGAATCAGAGATGATCTTGATATTAACTAATTACATAAACAAACAGGAACAAATAATTACAATTGTGATGCCTGACCTACAAAAGTAGCATACGTATCATGGAGGTTTGCAAGAGGGTGAGTGGGCTGTAGAAGGCTAATCAGAGAAACCCTGCATAGAAATAGTTGTCTTAGTCCTTTAGCCAAGCTAAAGAGAACCACAAGCTTATGAACAATAGACATTATTTCTTCTTCTTGGAGCCTAGGTGGCCCAAGATCAAATTGCCAACAAATTTGGTGCCTCTTAAATACCTGCTTTCATACCAACCTTCTTATGGTTTCTTCCTATGGAGGAGGAAAAGGAGGGAAAAGGAGTTTACAGGCACTAAGCTGATTCAGGAAGATTCCACTCTCATGATTTATCTTATTCCAAGACCCTGCCTCCTAATGTCATCATAGTGGGTGTTAGGATTTGACAAATGGATTTAGTGGAGACATAAACATTTGGTCAAAGGCAATTTGCCACTTAAATATTTCTATTTTAGGAATATATTTAGGAAGACCTTTAGGAAGTGGAGTTAACTAGGATGTGGGTTCAGTGGGAGACGATGAAGCGGTCCAGGCAGAGAACTTGCACAGACACATCAGGTCATGTTGGGGTAACTAAAAGAAGACAGATTGAATGAACTGCAGATCTATAGTGGAGGGAGATCAAGACAAAGCAAGAGCAGTGTTTTCAGTTGAGTAAGGTTCTGTGAACTACATTAGCATTTTTGCTTTCATCTAATGCCTAGGAGGCATGTAAGTATGTTTAGAGAAGTTTAATGGTAAAAAATTTGCAGATGTAAATTTAACTTTAGATTTTCTTCAATGCAAAGAAATACCATACTCAACCCTAACTATTTATTAATTCTATTCTAAGTTTTATGAACTGCAGTTGGTAGAGAGGGGAAATGTATTTCAAAGGACACTGTGTGAGCTATGAGTCATTCTCCCCCCAATGGACAAATCACTACCTCTACTTAGTAGACTTCATATTTGGAATGATTCCAATTCTTTTTAGAATAGTCAGTGTTGGGTTTTAGTAACAGTTGATAAAACTGCATAGAATTTTGTGAATTTGGGGCAGTATTGGAGCCAGTGACCTAGATTGTGAAGAACCTAGACCAAAGTCTGTGTAAATTCATTGTAGTTAGCTGCAATGAGAGAGAGAGAGAGAGAGAGAGAGAGAGAGAGAGAGAGAGAGAAAGGGAGAGGTAGAAGGTGGAGTCTTTTGGGGGGAAGAGGGGGAGAGGGGATGTTTGCTTAAATTCTAGTTAGTGAAGGCATTCAATTTTTCCATTGGGGTATGGGTTGTGGGGTGGTGGAAATTGCTTTGGATAGTCCAGTCTTTGGATATATTGTAACTTCTTCCAGAAGGAGAAATGGGTGAGTCAACCCAAATCCCCCACTGATGTGGGTGTTCTATATTAGGCGTTTTGAGTATCCCTCCCATTACAGTTCTCCAATAAAGCACTTTCAGTCCTAAAGAGATTGGGTGAATATCTGAGGATTAATTAAAAAAAAATACAACAACCTTGTTTACATAGACACAGTGGAAAATCAGATACAAGAGTGTTTAAAAAAATAATACATCTGGGTTTAGAATGCTGGAATAACTCACTATAAGAAAATTTAATAGTTTTATCTTGTTATTTTTATAATATTATATTTTACTTTTGTAAGTGAAAGGTGAAAAGTCTGAGTACATATGATAATCTCTTTATGATAATAAGATATTTGGCCAAATGTAAATTTATAATGATTAAATATACTATAATACTGGAAATAATCTTTGATCCCTGCATTCTAATGTTAGGAACACTACTAGGTTGATCCAGAAAATACAAAACAAGTATTTTAACTCTGAAATACTAGAGTCATTTTTACTGAAATCATTTTTACTAGTCATTATCAAAATGTTTTCTGATGATCTCAAAAAACCACAGTCAGATAGAAAAATGTGCAAAATTAGAAAAGTAAACAAAAGTAAATCACAAGCTAATTATCTACCCATGTAATCCAATGACCAACTGGGAAACTGCTAGAGTGGAAGCTCTTTTTTCAAAGACAAATTATCAATATTCTTTCCATATTTTAATCTTATGACAAGGGAGAAAGCAATAAAAATGCATTTATAATGTGTATTATGACAAGCAAGAGTCCTCTGTGAAAGAGGGAGAAGGGAAGGCAGGTACTCATCAAACTAGTCAAATGGTCCAAGTTAAACTAAATAACAGAAAACCTTATCAGCACTGAAACTTGGAGCCTTGTCATTAATGGGCCTCAAATTTGGAGGAATTTTCTAAAAACAGTATAGATAAGACTATGTGTAGTAAAAATGAGGACTGTTTCTTCTTTCTAGAGAGAAGTGTACATAAATCTTAAAGAATAAGTAAAGAAAATTCTGGAGGGCCACTAATACCTTCTAACCTGGAAATGCTAGTTCTGGCAGCAAGTAGAGAGTGGTGGCACTCTGTCTAGAGAACCCCATTTTCTCTGTGGATAAGTATTTTCAGAGTCAGCTCTCCCCCAGACTTGAGAGCAAAGGTGATGGGGCCACATGTCAACTGTGGGTCTCTCGCCGATTAAACCATCACTCCCTTGAGCATTTGGCACTTGCTCTGAAACTGAGGCTTTGAACTTCCATACCAAGAACTCATGATGAAAAGAACATTTATCTGACAATATACAAAAGTAACCATAAACAAAATGAAAGCAAATAAATTTGTAATATAATTCAAAAAAGATCTAATATTGTCAATATTAATAGGCAAGGACCCCTGAAAAAGTAATTACAAGATCACCCAGTAAAAAAAATTGCTGTCTATATAAGCAAATTTTTATAAATTGACTTGGTTTATAAAGGAAGATCTCTATATACATCTGTATGCAATAAACACAAACATCTGCTCCCCACCCCCTCCCACATTCAGTACAAAAAAGGACCAATATGTGAAAAGATAGTATCTTTCACTAAACAAAGTGAAGCAAAGGTATTTAAGTGCAAACATAGCTACGTTTGCATACAAACTTAGCTTGTCATTTGACACAGATTTTTTAATTAATAAATTAAAAAACTTTTTTTCCCTCACTTTGTTGTAGTTTTTGTAGTTCTTCCTCAATCATTATCACCTCTGAACCATCATCATATTACCTTGTGCTCTTCCTGCTCCTGTTTCTCCTACTCCTGCCCCTTCTTTGCTCTATGACTGTTTCATGGTAAGCCTACTTTTTCTTGACTTTTTCTTTTTGGTTTCTCTATATTTCATATGTGAGACCATCCAGTACTTATATATATTTTTTTCCTTTTGGGTAATTTCAGCTAGCATAATGCCTTCCAGTTCCATCCATGATTTTATCTTTTTTAACTGCTGAGTAATATTCCATTGTATGACACATAATTAAATATTAAAATACTGTAAGGAATGTACCAGTGGTGAGAAAATTAGAACAACTTCTCTGGAGAACAGTTTGATATATATATTAGAAGTCTTTAAAAAGCCCTTACCCATATCCAGTGATTCTCAGACAATGGATCCGTCACCACATAGTATAGATTTAGTTACAGGAATGTCCACTTCCTTATATGTGGCATGATTTTCACAATGAAAATTTGTTTACTGCAGCACAATTTATAATTGCAAGGTCATGGAAGCAACCTAAATGCCCAAAAACGGATGACTGGATGAAAAAAAAAAATGTGGGTATATATACACGATGGAATATTACTCATCAATTAAAAATGACAAATTCGATGATTTCATAACAACATGGATGTATTTAGAAGAAATCATATTAGCAGAAACAAGCCATAAAGAAAAAGACAGAGATCAAATGGTTTCACTAATATATGGGATATAGTGAAAAAAAATAAACAAAAGCCTTGAGGAAAGGTCAAAACAAGCTAAGCACCAAACTGAAGCACAAAACTTTGAGCAGGAGGGAAAGGGGGGGGAAGAGAGGGGAAGGTGGGGGAGGGAATCCTTGAGATTACAATGTTGTGAAATTTGTATATAAATAAAAAATAAAAAAAAAAATTGGAAACCATTTACATTCCTAACAGTATGAACTAACTTAAAAGGTTAGAGAACACACAGATAAGTATCAAGTAGCCATTATGAGATGGCAGGTGACTATTTGACATTCAAAAAAGAGCTCCATAATGAATTAAAACCCCATATTAAAACATTAGTTTACACACACACACACACACACACAAACACACACACACACACATGCCTAGCCAAGCTTATACAAGCTTATAACATTGTTTTCTCTTGGTGTTATATTTTTTCCTGTTTATTTTTAAATGTAAAATAAATAGAAGTTTGTAAGTTGGACAAAAATAGATGAAATATCATTTAGATAAAGGGAGAACAGATGAAAAGTGAACAGCTGTTTTTTAAGGGGCCAATCCCAAGGATCTATTATAAGACATCCTGATGGAAAAGAAAAAAAAAAAAGTGTTAGTCTCCAGACCTGACCGAGGGAGGAATTTGTTTGGTTTGGACTTTATTCACTGTGTCAAGAGAACTATTTATTCTCCTCCTGAGTGGCCCTTCAAGCTCAAACAGAAAATAGGAAAGGCAGTCTACTGGATAATTCCCTGCTTGCTCAAATGCTTAGCGACTTGAGTTTGTGGCTTTAGACTATGGTGCCTGTTGTTTGAACTGCAATCGAATCAACGCTGAACAATGCATCTAAACCAACAAAAATGAGGAGGTGCCAGCTCTCGATGGGGACAGGCTTCCTGAATGATGGATGTGTCATTGTCTGTCTCTAAAAGGCAGCAAGGCGGCCTGCAAAGGGAAGGCAGGGAGTGAAGGGGTGGACGAGTTGAAGGGATCCTGGGTGGGTGGCCCCAATAAAACATGGAACATAAAATCCCTACAGATTGAGAAACAATGCCAGTCATGACTAATCTTGCTTTGTGCAACAGGATTGAAGAAGTTTTATGGATAGTTGCACTGGTGGGTTTGGTTACAGATCTCATGGATTAAAAAAAGAACATTGCTGGTGGCACAAGTTTCTAGCATTTAACTTGTTTTCTCTTAAGTCTTGACAATAATCTGGGGGAAAAAGAGGAATTCTTTTTCCACTTCTTCAGCTGTAGCACCTGAGGCTCAAAATGTAAATGATTTAGTCCAGGTCATCTAAGATGTCTGTTGTCAGAACGAATCTTTCTAAAATTCTACAATGAGTCTATTTTTCACTTGTGCTTTTGAACTTGAAACAGTGAGGGAGGTGCTGTGGATGTCCGCAGAAGAGAGAAGTGGGTGGGGAAGATGCTGAATTGCTTTTGGGAGTGAAATAAATTTGCTATGTCAGTTGGTGTTGCTTTGCTCCGGTCCCTTAGTTCAACTAGCCTGTATCGATCAGTTATTCTGTGCCAGAAATTGATTGGGTGATTCCAGTGGTGTATATACAAGCATGTATGGAAGATAGAATGATGTTCAAAGTGATTTCAAGTGAGACATTCGAATAATGTGAGATGATAGCATTTATGGTGGATAAAAGCATTCTTCCTAATCCAGAGGTAGATTTTAAGCACCAGTAGTGTTTTTTATTTCTGAATATAAACTGAAAAATAATGCTAACTGGTGACACATCTATAATAAGAAATTTCCACTATATATTGTAAATTATAAAGAATTTCAGGTATATAGAGTAGGTACAATAATGCATCTCATATGATTTACTACTGAATAAAGTTCATGAATGTTTATAAGATGTTTTTCCTGTAAAGCCAAAGATGGACCCCCAATAGAGTCCCAGCAATCACTCATGGATGCTACTGTCCAGAGCCTCACATGGGAGGCTGGTATTGCAGCTTACAGCCACACGGTCATAGTCATTTCTTCACATTTGAACTTATACTCGATTCTGACAGTTCTATTTGCATAGCATTTACTATATCAATGTAAAAAAGGAAAATTATTCTTGATTTAGATGCACATGTAGCATAAAGCTTGATAACTATAACATAAAGCTTGATAACTATAACATAAAGCTAAATAGTCAGTACTTTCAATTGCAAAAGCAAGAATGGTTATTACAGAAAAATTAGAATAAGCACAATTGAAAGAAAACTTTTAAAATAACCTGTATTCTCATTACCCAGAAATACCACTGTTAGCATTTTAATATATATCTTTCTGCATTATACTTTTAAATTTCCTTGAGGTTAACTAACATGTAGTTAAAGAATTATTAGTAAATGATTCAGATTTTTTACTGTATGAGTATAATGTAGAGTATCTATTCTCCTGTGTTAGTATAAATTGGAAGCACTGAAACTTCTGAGTCAAAATTGACAAACATAATAATGTTTTTTTGAATACGTGTTGTCAGTTATCCTTCCAAAAACTTAGATTCACATCTCAACAGCAATGTGTATGCGAATCTTTACCCAAATTTCAGCTTGTACCCTTCTCAAATCGCAGCTAACTTTACAGGTCCAAATCATTTCATTCACATTCAAATATTCTTTTCCCTGATTACTAGGAGATGGGTTGTGCATACACTTTATATAATTGTCACTGTAATTTGTGTTTATAGTTGTACAATGTCTTTATATAAGACATATCAACCCCCTTGTCACGGAAGCTTCTGCAAGTTTGATCTTTATATAACAACATCTTCACCTCTGTTCACCAGTATTTTCTCTCCTCATGAAGACTACTTCTTGTCTCAAAGAGGTCACAGCTTCTTGTACTTTGAAATCCAAAACATGTCCTCTTCGTAGACATGCGGTAGCTTTAAAGCTTACAGATGTCATTTTACTACCCTTGCATGTGGCTTGTTTCTCTTCTGATCTCTGAACAAAATGTCACGCAGATGCTGTCAACCAGTTTAGATGAATGACCTGTATTTAGGCCCATGACTCCCCCCCTTACCTCCATTATTCAGAAATTGGATCTCCTTTGCACAGCTCCTGGTAGGAAGACAGGTTGCTACAGCCACTCCAAGTTCATTTCTTTGCATCTAATAGGATCTAGCATCTCTCCATACCATGAGGAGGGGGTTATATATTCTTCTTATTCTTTCATATTACTTATTCCTCTTGCTATCTGATCAGATATAGGCCATGCAAATTGATAGCTGTCACAGGTGCAACCCCCACAGTCCTTACTGTCTCTTCCTTTCCCTGACTCACATCTCCTCTCTCCTTAGGGGGCACTGGGAAAGGCCTGCTTTGCTACCCCTATCTTCTTTCCAGTGCTTAATGGAATTCTCGGTTTCTGAGTAGATATAGAAATGCATCAGGGCCAGGACAGAAGTGGCAGGTAAGAGAAGATAGAGAGAAAAAGAAGGACCATTAGGTGCCCAGGATGGAGAGGACCTTCCTTCTACGTGTTCACAGACTCTCACTGTTGCTCACACCTCCTATCTCTGACTCACACCTTTTCCATGACCTTTTGTGTGCAAGATATAAAATTACTCAAGAGGTGAATGTTAACTGGGGCTTTGCTTAATCTGTATCTTTTTGTTCTGTAATTAGTACCTGTTCTTCGAAATTTCAGGAATCATTAGTAGATAATTTTTTGTTCTTCACAGTTTGTTTGTTTGTATGTTTGTTTTGAGAAAAACTAAGGAAAGTTGAGGTTTATCAACTGCTAGCAAGCATCTTATCCAGAAATGCACCCTAGATCTTCTTTCTACTCCTTGTAGAATGTTTGACTCTTCTAGAAGTTTCTTGCTATGAGAAGTAGATAGTATATTATGCCCCTATGAGCTACATGCAACTCAGAGATGTAAGAGAAAAAAAAAATTGCAAGGGACACATTCTTTGAAGGGATCGCTATGTGACAGAGCCAAGAATAATTGTTCTACTGCTGAGATGGGTGAGAAGAGTTGCCTGGGATGTAAGGGGTAGGTTTCAGTCTCCTAACTGGAGTAGAATATAACACAAATATCTGAGCACTTACCACCTGTGGATTAGCCATGTATGACTACATAACAAAAGGCCCCCAAAAATTAGTGACTTAAAACAACAGTAAGTATTTATCATCTCACACAGTTTCTGTGGACCATAAATTCAGGAGCATCTGTGCACCTGATAACAGTTAAAGGTGCAGTTCTGATGCTCCCTAGGGTGTGATGGACACAGTGATTGTGCATCAAAGGCCCCAAATCCTGTTGCACTGTTCAACCTTGAAACAGACCCATGACCTCTTTTCCATGTCTGTGCTCTTCTGAAGTTAGTTTTGGTCTGAAAATAACTCCTCTCTTCTGATGTTTCTCATTTGGAGAGCTAAATGAAATTTAATTGTGATTTGTCTGATGATTATCTGCTTGGGAAACATAGCACAGGCGCCCGAAGTTTCCCAGGGAACATCCCTGCTGAGAGCTGCTGAACTGGTAGAGAAGTGTATCCTTCAGGAGTAATGGTGCAGCCATGGACCTATTACCTGCTTTTAGCTTTAGAGAAAATATTCTTTAAATGGGAACAGATGGAGAGGGCAAGAGGCAAGCCCATAGTTCTCGGGCTCCACTTCCGCATCCCCCAAGTCTGAGAGGCAGCCCTGGAAATCCTTTTTCAAGAGCTGCCAATGACACAACTTTATTTTAATGTGCTACGAGTCCTTACGGGCACATGCTTGGTTTCATTTTTTTCTTCTGAATTTCTGATGTAAAGGAACGCAGTGCAACTTTTAACTTGGCCATGGTCTGAAAGCCAGGCCACTGGATTCTGAAATACGCCATCAGTGGAATGTGTTCTTTTCATCTTTGTTCTCTAAATCTACTTTTTATTTGCCTGCATAAAGGAAAGAGAGTCTCTTTAATGTTGTGTGGATAAAAGCCACAAGAAAGAGATAAAGCATGGAGCATGTACTGGGCCCTTAGGGGTAGGCAGCGCGAGGAGTTTGGGATGGCTCTTTTCACCAAAGAAAGGCACTTTGCTAGTTTAGACAATTACAGACAAGACAACTGCGGTTTAATTTGCATTAATTGAGGACTATCCCATTGTGTGGAAGGATATTTTAGCAATGACAGAGTTCGACTGATGTACATCTATAACCCAGTCAAACAGATGATTATTACATCGATGGGAAAACAAATAACTTAAATGTTGTTTTAGAGTTACTCACTTTCAGCTAGATGGTCACCAGAGTCACCAAGCATGGCTTAAAGAACAGCGTTCCACTGTCTTCCCTTTTTCTCCAAACCTTTTCTCCAAATCCAAGAATACAGTGTCCTTGGCATGATGCCCTGTCAGCTGCACATTCCAATGTATTCCTATATTCCTCTTCAGTCACTGCCTGGCTATAGATTGTAAGGATGCAATTATGGATATCCTCTCTGTAGTCTCCCCTGTATGACTCTAGTCCATTAGTCCCACTTGCCACTTTTATGATCAGCAGAGGGAATAATTCGCCCTTCTCCTTGTTAATTTTAGGAATGTGTGTCCCTTCCCTGCCCCTTATATTATGTTAGCAGTAAGCATGATGAGGATTTTATGAAGGTGGACAAAGCCTTCCTTTTCCACCCTTAAAGTTTTGAAGTTGAGTGGAGTGAGATTGTTTTCTGCTGGGAGAAATCTGTCATGTTCCCCAGTGCCTTACTTTTTCAAAATGCTTTCAACATCTACCCATTGCATAGATGGACAAAAAGAGACTTGTAAGAATGGCAATGCAAGGCAACCCAAAGGGAAGTTCCCATTAATAAATTCCAGGGGAATTCTGTTCATTGGTTTCTAACACCTAGTCATGAGCTGCAAGTCTAAGACCAAATGGAAAACAAAACTCCAATAACTTTCACCTTTCATTCAAATTAAGGAGAAGCTATTTTGACATTTGTATAGCCCTGGAGAGTTCTCGTGCTCATGAGCTGAGCTTTAAAATATTATTGGACTTGCTTCACTGAGTCATAAGGTTTGGGCAGTGTTTTTCCAAAAAGCAGGACATTTAACACATCTCCTTAAAATTTACCCTTGACAACTCTAGGCTGCCCTGTGAAAGTATTTTCACCTTGTCTTCTCACATGCTCAAGCAAACAAGCCACGCCAAAGGATTTAGGCCACAAACAAAAGTCAAGGGGGAGGCCCCCAGAGAGGACGAAGCATTCCCACATTTCCATATTTCCAGATTTGGGGTTCTGTGTTCAGAGCATGAACTCTCCCAAATATTCTGCTCCCATCCAGACGCCTTTTTAACCAGTGAGATTTGTTGCTGGATAATTCTAAATGACCATCGCCTACTAACAAAGCCATCCTATTTAGGCGCAGGCAGATGAGATAGAAAATGGGAGGTTCGGGCAGATTTCATGAGGTCTAATAAATCTTCAGTAAATTAAAGCTCATCCCCCGCTTCTCCCCTCGTGTGCTCTTTGTCTTGCTAATACACATTATGCCTTGGCTGGCTTCACACTTTCAGGCATCTCAGAGGTGAGGCCTGGACAAAGCTGCAGATGTGGAATTGGAGGAGACCTTTGCCCCAAATGTTACCCATTAACATCAGCAAGGCCCACAGAAGAATTTTACTATGGTTCTCCAGCCTCAAAAGACTTCTCAACACGCAAATTGGGAGCTTAAAGCAACAAGAGAGATGGGAAAGAAATAGAAGAAGCCAGTGAATATTCCGTTTAAAAATTGTGTATTTTCTGTTCATTGGTTTAAAATATCCAGAGAGAGGGAGGAAGGAGCATGGCCTTTTTTATACAAGAGCAACACAGCGATTGTGTTTGAACATGATAATATGGTATGAGAAGTGAAAAAGTTAATTATCGTCTCTTCTTATATTTTGATAATGAATATTCACTCTATTTGCTTCAAGAAAATTTCTCAGCATATCCAGCATAGGATCAAGCTTTTAAAAAAGGGATTCACACATATGGTTTAGTGGGACTCTTTATGCAAGACAAATAGCAAACTTAAAAAAATATATACGATAGAAATGAATTTTCTTCATTCATAAAGTATTCTCATAGTCCAAGAAGGAGATGAATAATGGAAAAATGTGGAAAATTTTTCTTGTGGAAAAATGGCAAGATATATGAAGCAGCAGCTTGTAGGAAAAAAATAAAGTGGTCAATAAAATGAGATGGTGCCATTCAGGTAATTAAATATAATATATAAAAAAACAACTGATTATCTTTCTCCTGTCTGATTGGCTCAAATTTATAAACTTCCATAAGGAAATGGATATATTCTTGTAATTTCAGCAGGAGTATTTATTTTTGGACAGCAATGTGGTCCATTAGCAAATGAAAAATGCATGTATCATTTGATTCAAGGATTCCTGTCAGGATTATTCTTGTTGAGAGAACTCTGCATACCTCAAATATAAGTACCAGAAGGCTCACTGAAAACACAAATTGATAGGGAAAAAGGAGTGGGATATCTTGATGTGCATAAAAAAGGGATAGTTGAAATAAAATATAGAACCTCTGTGAAATACAACACTATGTCTTTGTTCAGATAAAGTGTACCCAGGGGGCAGTGTATAAAAGTCTCCAGGAAATGAGCATTAAGGACTTTTATTCCCAGAGATCCCTCTGCAATGGAAGCCTGCCTCCACATTTGATGGGCAGTGACTGTGTTGTATGTGACAAGGGACTGTCCCAGTACAGTGCTAAGAAGAATAGATGCTGCAGCAGACTTTTTGGATCAAAACTCAAAGCTACTGCTTCCCCTCCATATGAACTTGGGTGAAGTCTTAAACTCTATAACTTTTAAAAGTGTATGACAACAACATGCCTTTCTTATGAGATTGTGAATATTCAATAAAATGATGCATGTCAAGCGCTAAAGGTAGTGCCTTACCAGGGAGTGTTCAGTCACTGCATGAACAGTCACCTTTTGGCATGCTGGGCTTTTCCAGGTGGTGCCTGCTGGTAGGGAGGCAGCAGCTGTAGTTAGTAACACAGGAAGTGGGGCACCTGAAAAGCATATGATGCAGGAAGGTATAATTAACCCTCAAAGGCTCATCTGATTTCTCCAAGTGCTGACAATCATAATTTTATCTGCAGAGACCTATGTGAAAGGGAGGATGCAGAAAAGCTCCATCAGCAGGTTGAGTACTGGAATGAGTCTTACCTGATTGTTAAGTTGTGGCCAGGTAGCTGAGAGAAGACGGGGGTGGGGAGGGGAGTGGGAGCCAGGGTGTTAATAAGAGAGGCATTGTATGAAGAGGAGAACAATGGCTGGACTCAGAACTGTTTGTTCCCTGGGAAACGAGATTCTGACTGGCATCCTAGGAAAAGGGGACAATGTTTTTCACATCCACTCTTCCGTTTTGCATTCAACACATTACAAGTCTTCCTGGAGAGAACAATTCATTTCAGAAAAGTTGCCTGTGTCACAAGAAGGATCAAACTACCAGACACTCCTTCCTCACAAACTCTCTAGGACTTGGCATCTTGACTGTGGTATCTGCAGAGATAGGAAGGCACCAGTAATGAGGGATGGTGGGTAATGGGGATGCAACTCTCTTATTCCTAATAATTGAGCACTTGTTGCTGGCAGGCAATGCACTTACTCTAAGGAAGGAATGGCATAAGTGAGAGGCAGCATCCTGTTCTCATGGAAGAATGCCGCGTGTACTAAATATTCTGAATTGGGAATAAGAGTCCATACCACCAAGGGTTCCTTTCTTTATCTTCCTCCTCAGCTGCAAATTAAGCTTCTGACTTCACCTACAGCCTCTGAATCATCCTGACTTGAGCACCCAACAAAGAAATGGTACTTTATAGCTAAATTCATTTGAAACCCTATTGGGGATTAACTCCACACACCTCACAGCCTTTTGCTAGAAGTGAGACATCCATTCATTCATTCCCTGCAGTAGACCTGGGTTGTTAATTCTGTCTTAACTATGCACAGCTTCATTTCCTCCCACGTATTTCTGCTGTTCCCGCTGCAACTTTGTCCCACAGTAAACAAACTTCCATCTTTTCCTTATTTCTTTATAGAACAGTTCCTCAACTTTCCCTGTTCAGTCACAGTGCAGAAGCTGCATAGGCCATGAGGTCTTGAAATTATATAAATCCATGCATATCTGTGCCTCTAATCTTTCATCACACCCAAACTGGAAATTCCCAGAACTGGGAGAGCCTAATCAAACCTGCTCAGGGTAGCCCTGAGTCTCTGACAACATGAGAAAAGAGACTCTCAACTTACAGATTTACCAGGAATCAATACACATTTTTTGGTTCTTTGCAATTTCATAAGTTTGCTCTTTCTTCACACCTTTGTTTCCACCCTCACTAAATACCAGTTTCTATCATCAGAACTACAGACATTCCCACCTCTGTACTCACATTTTCTCTCCAGTTAAAGTAAAAGACTTTCCTCTCCTTTGGTCTGAGACTTACTCTATCCTTTTTACCTGCTCAGTGAATCTGCTTTCTTTTTCGTTCTCATGCTTTTCCAATCTTCCTCTCTGTCTGCTGTGTCTCTTCTTCTCACCCTCTAGAGCATTACATTCAACCAACATGTCCCAGTTTTTTCCCAAATGGATTAACTGCTGAGTTCTGCTTCCTGAACTAAACTGCAGTCATATACGAACACCACCTCCGCTTCACCTCCTCCTTTCAGCTCTGCACCTTGCCCTTCTGCTCAGGCCACCTTGGACTCAGCTATGTAGTACTTGTAGCCACATTGGAGATATTTTTCAGTCTCTACCTATGCTCAGTTAACTCCTTCATCCTTTCAGAACATTCTGTTCTCTTGATTTTCATGGCATCACAATATCCTAGTTTTCTGCTATTTTTCAGGTGTCTCTTTCTTTATATTTTTGACCCCTCTTCTATCTCAATACTTAGAAATTGGTCTGTTTCCTCCTTCTTGCTCTATCCTTTCCTTAAACAAGTTAGTGCATTTTACATTTAAATATATTCTATTTTTAAAATACTATTATTAACATTACTAGCAACAACAGTGTTAACTATAAGATTTATCAAGTTCTATCATAATAAAAAAGAATATCAATATAGGGTCCTTGCAATAGAACCGATGCAATAATATATCAAAAAAGCCTTGATGACACAAAAAAGTAGAGTTATTTGCTCAAAGTCATACAGTAACTTGTAGAACTATGGTTCAAACCCAGGGTCTCTGATTCCATAACCTTACATTTCATCATTGACTATATAACTAGACATCCAAGTTCATATTCAAGTCCAAATTCAAATCTCCAATTCTAATTTCCCTCTTTTGAATTTCAGAAATCACACAACCAACTGCCAATTTGTCAAGTGCTTCACTGAATCATGTCTACTACACAAACTAGGAACTGAACTCTGAGCCTCATCACCCCCTGTGTCTCTTCTAGATTTGCTTCTGTCTTGATTTATCCATCTCAGCAGATGACACTCCATCCTTCCACTGGAACTTGGATTCATTGATGACATTTTCTAAACATTTATCCAAAGCCCGGAAATACATGCAAATACACACACACACATACATACACACCACATTTACACATGTCCAGGGAGATGGAGAGAGAGTTTTCTCTCCAACTTCATCTCATCTCTCACCTGGGTGAAGTCATACCTTCCCAAATAGTTTTTCCTACATCCTCCCCAGGCCCTCTCCACTCTATTTTCTAATAACCAAATGATCTGAAATCAGTTCTGTCACTCCTCTGCTTAAACTTGCCCAATAACTGTAGTGATTTAATGATAAAGTCCAAAATTATTTCCATGACTGAATATATTCTCCATGACTTTTCTGCTCCCTCTAGCTTCACCTCTCAAACTCTAATAATAATCTCCAGCCGCCCTTGTCTCCTTGCTCCTCACATATGCCCTTTTTACCTCAAGGCCTCTGTGGATGGTCTCCTTAGGTCCAGATCTCTTGTCCCCCTACCATCCCTCTTTGCATCCACTTCTTAACTTTGAGGGTACAACTTAAATTTCTTTTTAATTTAGTCTCATTACATCCTAGAATATTCTTCATAGCACTTAGCTTAATTTTAAAGTCCTACATTCCTACATAAATACGTTCAGTGCATGTGTTACTATATAGGTTAAATACTCTGTAACCACAAAGAAAGGATCCCTTGATGACTTCTGCATTTATAGTATATATTATAATATAAGCTTAGTGTTTAAAATGTAGCTGAAACTCAGTATTTGTTGAGAGAAGATACCAAGCCAGGTCTGATGGTGATGGCATATCAGAAATATCAGAGACTTGGGGCCGGGCATGGTGGCACATGCCTGTAACGGCAGCCTAGGAAGCTGCAACCAGGGCCAGGGATCATGGTTTAAGTCCTTCCAGGGGCATATAGCGAGACCTAGTTCCAAAAAACATATAGCTGGGCATGGTGGCACGTACCTGTAATCCCAGCTCCCTGGGAAACTGAGGCTAGGGATTGCTTGCGTCTGTGGTACCCTGGGCAATGTGAGCCTGCGGTTTCACAGGCAAAAATAGTGAGACCTAGCCTCAAAAAAGAAAGAAAGAAAGAAAGAAAGAAAGAAAGAAAGAAAGAAAGAAAGGAAGGAAGGAAGGAAGGAAGGAAGGAAGGAAGGAAGGAAGGAAGGAAGGAAGGAAGGAAGGAAGGAAGGAAGGAAGAAAGAAAGAAAGAAAGAAAGAAAGAAAGAAAGAAAGAAAGAGAAAAAGAAAAAGAAAAGATATATCAAAGACTTAAATCAGTGGCTCTCAAATTGGAGCCTCCAGATCAGTTTATAAGGATTCTGCTGATGTGGACAATATTCAGTTGGTGAACTAGGAATAATTTCTGCCAAACAGAATTGTGAGAGACAGTGCAGCATATACACAGTGCAAAGTACCCACAAACAATTGGTACTCAACAAATGCTAGTATTGCTCTTCAATTTCTATTGCCCTCTAGAGACAAATTGCTATCAAATACAGAGAAATAAACAGACTGTTGAGAAAAGTTGTTATCTACACCAAGACTCTCAGAAGTAGGAGGTAGAATCAAAGGGCTTTCCTTGACCAAAATGGAATAAAAGGCCTTGGAAGAGAACGTCACCCAACTTCTTTGTTTGGAACAAACAAACAAACAAACTTCCTTTGTTCTCTCTTTTCAACTGGATCTTAAGTTTAAAGTAATCTAAAGATCTAAGCGACACTTAAACCCTGGTAAGTAGATAATGGTTTCCAGTAACTGTCAGTATTTCTGGAAAAGGAGAAGATCAAAAACTAAAAGGATTTTCTCCACTAAAACTCCCATATATGTTCTCTTCTTACATTGCATTCTGTTGGGTAGTTACAAGAGATGAGCTTGCAACCCACATCTGCTTCCAAAAGATAAACTTAAGATAGTGTGATTGAGTATAGATTCCCCCTTCTTAGTCTTGTCAGACTTCCACTTCCAAATTTATGGGGGGAAATACTGATATCTAATGACTTTAGGAAATGTTGGCTGGAAACATGACCTCCCTGGTCTTGCCATCAGTTAACTACTAATTTAAGATTCAGCAAAGGGAAATAAATTTAGATCTCAGTGACAAAAATTGCCTTTGAGGGCTTTCATCTTTGTTGTTAATGCTGGTGGTTAATAAGGGTGCAGAATCCTTAACCCAACTCTGTCGTTTTTATGGCAAAGGGCAAATGGAACACCCTGGAGTTTTAAGGCCTAACCATTTCAGTGATTGTTTGCTTTTTTCTATTCCCAGTGCCTCAGTTCACTTTGTTCCCACTCTCCATCTATATTGCATCTCATCAAGTCTTTGGAGACTTAGTGTCTCTCTTTCCCAAGGAAAACTCACTGCTTTTCTCGTCTCAATTTATTTCATCCAATGAGAAAAGACCTAAACAACACAGTTAGCATCTGGCATATTTACTTCAAAATGAACTGCTGAGTGGGAGATATTAGAGATAGAGGTCTTAGGCTTCTAGTCACCGGGTGAAATGATTTTGAGTTTCAAAGTCACAGACACTGCTTGTGGTGCAGGGGAAGGTGGACAAAATTTTAGATTCTATCCATCACTATGGTTAATCTGAACTTTTTCCCACAATAAAGATTGAAATCACTAATTGCTCTTGTGTAATGGCAACACAAGGAGGAAAAGTCTAACATTAAAAAGTATCAGATGGAATTACTAGGGAGAAATCACCATTTTCTTTATTCCACAAATTTTTGAGCATGTGCCAGGTCTTAGGTCTTAGATACATTTATAAATGCTTGGAATGCATTAATGAGCAGAGGAAAACCCCCATTTTGCATACAACTTACAGATCACCAGGAGCTACTTTACATTGTATGAGTGCATATATAGAGGATAAGCAAAAAACTAGCATAGCATATAATTTGGATCATTTGTTAGAAATGCAAACTATTAGAGGGTTGTGAAAGTTAGAAGAGTATAGTAGGAGTCAGGGGTTCTAAGGACATGGCAATTTTAATTCAGGTGATGGGGGGGGGTTGCAGTGACATTAGAGCAAATATTTAAAAGTGAAGGAATTATCTGAGCAAGTATTTAGGGGACAAATTTTCCAAGCAGAAGAAGTAGTCAGGGCAAATATTCACGTAATAAAAATTCCTCTTAAAAATCAATGGTCTCTGCTTTCTTCGTGGTAATACTGAAAGACCACATGTTCACATTTTCAGAGAAGTAGAAAAAAGACACATGAAGAATTAATCTCTCCTTCCAGGAGGACCCCATCCTATTAGCAATTGTTTGTGACTCCACAGAGTATGACTAGCCGTACTTTATTATCTTCCGTAGGCCAGTAATATTGAGAACTCACTTAATCACACAATCTACCATAGAAAAGTTAGCAGTTAGTGACTGTCTGCTCATTACCAGTAGTGAAACCAGGATTCATGGGAGAGAATCACCTGCCTCAATGACTTGTGTTCTAGCCCCACAATACTTCCTCCCAAACTAAGATTCCCCCTGTAAAAAATCTATACGCTATTCTAGGTACATACACAAATTAGGTATATTCCATATTATGAGGATGATATACCAATGCCCTAAAGGACATGGAAAATATAAAATAAAATTCCCATTTCCTAGCACTATGCTCATGTCTTCAAAAGGAAACAGCCATTTGTTGTAAAGCTCTCCAGAAAAATCACACCCATGATTGAGCTCATAAATTTTCCTCTGCAATACTGCATTTAAGTTATATAAAAAATAAAGAAATTAAAATTTCAGTGACCACATTTGTCTACAAGTATGAACTTTACCTTTGTTTATAAAACTTTGATTTTTCTAAATGGAAACCATCCCCTTATCCCCTTGGTGGAAGGGAACTCAGGATTCAGACCTTCAGACCCAAAACAGTTTGGGGGTCCTCCCTGTGATTCTTGTTGTGTTGGAGTCACCAAAGCCTTCACCAGTCAGGAATATTGTTTTTATTTTTTTTACCTTTTTATTGATTATATATATTTGCTTACATTGTTACATACCTCGAAGATCTCCCACCATCAAGTTACCTGCAAGCCCTCATCCTAGTTAAGTCTAGAATCTTTGAGGAAAGGTCCCTATGATCTTCAACTCACCCTTTTCACTCTGTTGTGTTCAGAATTCAGATTTTTCTGTTTTTCTGTTTTCTGTTTTTCTGTTTTATTTTGAAAGCAAGAGAATTGGTCTCCACTGCAGGCTCCAGAGCCACAGCCAAGTCTGACAGCCTCTCTGTTCCTCAGCACTTGGACAGCCAGTCCCACCTGGAATGTTCTCTACCCTCAGAAGTGTGTGCAGGAGAGGAGCGGTGAGACTTTACTGTTCACAGAAACTGCAACACCTCCCTTGCCTGGGTCTTCCATTTGTGGAGGGTACTACAAACCCCTGAATTTCCAGGACTGGTCTCTTCTGCCCTTTGAACTCCTGCATTGGTTTTCATTTCCACCCACTTAGATGCCCTGTCAAATTGATCTTCTGTGAGACTATCTTTTAAGCAGGTATTCTACTACCTTGAAGAGGAGAATGTGAGGAAAGCAAAGGCCTTTAGATGTGCAGTCTAAATTCTTCACATTTGGATGAAGGAGGGAAAGGAGATAGAGATCATGGGATTCTTTTTCCTTAGTAATAAATATGTACTATGTGCATATGTCTGTATTACAAAGGGAAAAGATATATCTTAAATAAAATTTAAACATATAAATGTTTATATATCTAAAAGTATATTAAAAAAGAAAATATCTATCTATACAGATAGATAAAATTTCATCAATAACTTCATTCTCATCCTATATATAAATCCCTCACATTTTCTATTCTCAGTCAAACTACATGTGAGATCTTTTCCCATCAGTTCATGTAAAACCATCCCATTCTCTCTGAGAGTAACATCATATTCCAATAAGTACTTCTGGATAGATAGACAGGGCACATTCTCATTTTGTGACTGGTTATTTGCAAAGTTGCTGTGGACAATTCCATGTGTGTAACACAGTGCACTGTTTAAATAGACTCAGGTAGTAAATGCTTGTAGTGGAGTGGCAGTTATTTTTATCCTAAGTTATTGTACCCAAAGCTATTGCTTAGGGTATGTGATTTTAAACATGGGTCAGTATCTAAATCTGACCTCCAAAAAGAGTTGTTCTGGTTTGTGTTCCCAATACATCAAGTTTGTATCTATTTCTCAGCTATCACTGATAAGTTGAGCATTTATTTAGTTCATCTTATGTGCCAGATTCTGTTCTAGAATTCTTGGGGGGAATCTCTCATTGCACCTTCCTCATAACTTTATGAGTAGAGTATCACTGTTTCCATTTTACAAAAGAGGAAAAACATAAAGAAGCAGAGTAGTTAAACTGAGGTCCCGCAGCTATAGTGGTGAAACCAGAATTTGAAGGCAGGTAGTTAGAATTAAGAGACTACATTCTTTATCCACTATAAATCTTAATATTTGTCCATCTGGTAGGTAAATTTTGGTATTGTTTTATTGGTTTAATAGGCATTTGTTTAATTATGAATGATTAAATATGCATTTCTTTACTTAGGAATAAGAAGCCAGATATTCATTACTATTGATACTTCTGTACACACACATTTATACTCTTTTGTTTTTTCATTTTTTGTTATTTTAAGTTGATTTTTCTGAATTATGAATATTACAAAGATGAGTCCTTTATCACATGTTGCAACTTTTTCTTTGCTATGTCCTGACGTTATCTATAATGAGTCAAACTTTTTTTTGCTGTGCACTCTGAGTTTTAAATTACATGGTTAAATTTGTCAAATTTGTTTTGGAGGATATCTATCATGTGTTTAAAAGGCCCTTCTAAAGAAGACAATAGGAATGGTTTGCTTGAGTTGTCTTGATACTCAAGGGTTTATCTTTTCTAGTATTTAGATTTTTCAGTCAATTTGGTATAATAAGTGATATTCTATTTTTTCCTTCAGTATCAATCTATTTCAACCAACATCATCAATGAAATCATTCAAAAGTGACACTTATGATAGCCTGCATTCATATTAAAATATGTATTTTTAGCATAAAATTGAGTGGCTTTTTAAAAATATATTCAGAGGTTGTGCAACCACTGCTGCTAATTCAGAACTCCTGCATATTTTGAATCTAATTCTGAACTTGCTGTCAGTCAAAAGTACTTGTATCTATTTGTGTTGGCACACAGAATCATTTAACTACAAGCACTTGCCAATATATCACATTAGATAAAGCAATACCTCTACTCTCACATGTCTTCTTTACTGGAAGGCAGGGAAGAATGGGTTATTCTGCATAACATTAATCATTTGGAGGACACAAGTAACCAAAATCTTTTTACTTTGGTCAAAGCATTTTCAGGGCACTTGATTTACTGTTTGGAATCTCTGCTTGTAAATCCTTGTGACTCTCATTTCTAAGGTAATGACACTTGTTCTGAATGTAAGTATTTTCCACCAACTGAGGATAAAGTAGCCATTCCCTCTTTTATCCTCACTCTTTACGGTTTATCTACCACAAGCCAAACCCAAAGGGAACACAGGATTATGACATCTGCATAATTTGCATAATTGGCCTCAGTGTGTCTGCATCTGTCTGCTTCTCAGTGCGGCCTCACCCATGTGCAGGTTGGAACCACCGATATTAGCTGTCACGTTCCTAGAGAACAAGCAAGGCTCTGTTCCACTTGTTTGCCAGTCCCCACGACAGCCCTGCACAGGTGGGTGCTGGCTCCCCGATGATAAAGTAGTAATGAGCACCTAATTATGGATAATTGCATAATGAAGGGCGCTCTTGCCTCTGCCAGTTCACAGTTGCAGCTGGTACCTGAACGCCTTCTGCTTGTGGCAACAGGTTAGTTTCTTCTTGCATTATTTGAGGGGAAGGCAGCATGCCAGCACACCCAGCTTGGATTAAATTATCCCCAACAAGTCACTGCCTGATTCCTGTTTCTCGAGGGCAGGATGGGGAACTTGACTTGTCATTCTCCTAATTATCCAGGGAGATTAGTTTGTGCACCCAGGCTATGGACTAATAATAATGGCTTACATTTGGAGAGGGCCTTAACTATTCAGGCTATGAAACCACACCCTCCTAAATTTCTGGTAAGGAGCATCCATGTGTTGTTCTTACTTCAGGTCCAGTGAGCAGTAAACTGCTCCCCAAGGTTGCCTGTTTGTCAGGATCATCTTGGTTACTTACTAGATAAAAACATTTCCTAGCTCCCATCCATGGACTACTGAATAAAATTCTGCCAGTTATTCCCAGCTCTGCAACTGACCATGACTTGGGAGTCATAACTTTGGGCTTGGTCTTCTTAGCTCTAAACAGAGATGGAAAACTCTAAGATCTGAGAGAATGTGGTGACATGATACTTTGCCCCCATTAGGTAGGAAGTATCACTTGACAATTGTAACCCAGTTACCCTCTTATAGACTGCATGGGAAGGATTGCATTTTCTAAAAAAAAAAAAAAGTCACACGATTTTTTGACAGTATGTTTTGATCCATCTTGACATCATTGAGAGATGGTGTTCTCTCTCCTTGAATCTGGGTGACTCTGTGACTGCAGTAGCCCTGACACTATTTGACTTTTGAAATTAGGTCATTCAACATGATATATTTTCCTCCTGGTTTTCATGGGGCCTGGAACTCAGCTGCCATGAGCTGAAGAAGTCCAAACAGTGGATACATAGAGAACTTTATTCCACCATCATAGCCAATCACTCACTTGTCAGCTATTTGAGCACATCATCTTGAAAGCAGATTCTTCTCCCTCCCTTCCCCCATTAAATTTCCCATAGCCCTTCCCAAATCCCAGTTTCGTGGGTAAAACAAATGACTATTGTTTAAGCATGGAAATTTGGGATGGTCTGTTACTTAGTAACAGTAACTGATAGACCACAAGAAAATGTCAGGTAAGTATTTGAACAATGAAGATAAGGGTAAGTGATGTTGGATTATGCATACGAGGGGATTGTGAGCTAATTGGCAATATTAATTTTAAGAGATATCAGATGGAGGAATTTAGAAAAAAAATATTAGTGAAAAGAGTGCTGGTGAGGAGGTCACTGTATTTACTCCAACAGAAACAGGTAAAATCCAGAATTAGTTACAAGATGGTAGAAAAAGGAAAATGAGATAGTTGAGGAGTTAAAAAGTATCTGTTGGACACATTTTCTGACCAAAAAGGAACTATGAGGTTGAGATTAATATTGCTGAAACTCTGAGCTCAGTTTATTGTAAAATTCCTGGTACTCTTGACAGAAATGGGAAAATTGGGAAACAGGTTTAGGAAAAACCTTCCATCCCTAACAGGTTGAGTCAAGTTCAAGTCAACTTGAATTTACCGAGCGTTTCTCTAATGAAAGACATCTGACACAGCAAACATAAGACATCTATAGATGTTCAAAGGTGAAAATATTTGTTGAGGTCAAAGCGTTGTCTGTGGCAGATAGAATGGCAGTCTCCCATGAGACTCTGTCAGGTGGCATTCCCTGGTGACTTTATTACATTCAAAGTTTGGCTTCCAGCCTTGTAGGTTCAGAAACATGTTCTTTCAGCACTGGGACTGTGGAGCAAATGCATTAATCAAGTTCAAAAGATGAACTTATAAAACCAGTGTCTAACAATAATTTACGAGATGTCACCTGCCTGGAATACGCCTCTCAGCAGGACCAACACATTCCTTCCTTATGGGCAAAGCTACATATGAAGCCAATTCATAATCACAGATCTTCTCATTGGGAATGAAATCAAAAGGAGAGGCAGCTAAAGTCACTCTTTAATGAGCAAGCTAAGAATGCCTGATGCAAGACATCTCCATGATAAGATGGGTTTCCAGTGAGCATGGAAGCCATATGGAACCACCCAGTCTCTCTCTGAGCCTGTGCCAAAGGTCTTGAGGGACACTATTCTTCTCTCTGTATCTCATTGGGGAACGACCACACATTCCTTTCAGAGTGACACAGTTTCCCTTAGACAAATGGGTTAAAGGAAAATGCCTGGGGTCCTTCTGCTTCTCCTTCTTAACAGCTCTCTGACCAACTGGATTCATTATATATCAATTTCACAACACTGATTGAAACCAATTTAATTTTCAAGTTCATGTTGGGGGTAATGTCTGATCGTAGAGGAGACCATATCCAATGAGAACCACCTTAAAGATATTGGGAATAGAAAACAGAAATGAGATTTTGGTGAAAGATTGATTTCTAAGTTAAAGAAATGAAGGAGATAGGTGAAAGATTAAGAGTTTTTCCAAGGAAAACATGCACAAAGGTAAACAAAGACTTGAGGCTTCAGGAACATCTAAAGTGTGAAATCAAATGGTGCAAGTGAACAGGTATCAAGGGAATGGGTACTATGAGATGAAAAAAGACCAAGAAGACAAGAATTCCAAGAGAGAGAAGCCAATAATGGTGTAGGCTATTGACACAGCCACCAGAAAGTTTGAAAATAAAGTCACTCTGTAGACTGAATCTCATTTGTTGTCCTTTTTTTTAAAAAAAAATTTACATTGTTGTCTACCCTGAGGTTTTCCCACCACCTTGTCACCTGTGACCCATCATCTTAATCTTTTGTGCCCATTTCACTTCTGATTTTCCTCCCCTCCCTTTCTCTTGCTCTATGCTTCAGTTCTGCTGACAGTTAGCTTTAAATTTTTCTTGTTCATTTCTTTTTTGCCCTATATCCCACATATAAGTGAAACCAGTATTTCTCTTTTTCTGACTTGTTTTTGTTAGCATGATTCTTTCTCGCTCCACCCATGATGCCATGAATGACATAAAGTTGTCTTTTTTGATTGATGAATAATATTCCATTGTGTACTTGTACCACAGCTTTTTGATCCATTTGTCTATTTGGGTTCTTTCCATGTCCTGGCTCTTGTAGTGCTGCAATAAACATCTGGGTACAGATGTTTTGAATTAGTGTTTTTGTATCCTTTGGGTAGATTTACAGAGGTGGGATTGCTAGATTGAACAGCATTTTAATTTTAAGTAGTTTAAGGGTCCTCCACACAGTTTTTCATAGTGGCTGGACCAGTTTGCAGTCCCACCAGCAGTATAAATGTGTTGTTTTGATTTGCATTTCCCTGTTGCTTAATGCTGTTGAACATTTTTTCATATGCCATTGGTCATTTGTATTTCCTCTTTGAAGAAGTGTCTTTTTCAGTTCTCCCCATTTTTTGACTGTACTCTTTGTCTTATTTTTGTTAAGTTGTGTGAGTTATTTGTGGCTCTTTGTTATCAGACCTTTATCACTTGAGTTTAGGGCAAATTCTTTTCCCCCCATTCTGTCAAGTTTCTTTTTGTTTTGATTATTTTCTCTTCTGCTACACAGAAGCTTTTTAATTTGATATACTCCCAGCTGATTATGTTTTCCTTCATTTTGTTGTCTTTTTTAAAGAGTCTGTTTATTCTGGAACCTTGCCACTGAAATTTGAGGAAGTCAAATAAACATGCCAGTCTGAACAGCTAGATCTGTGTGCTTTTTCATATGGTTCTTTAAGAATATTTTTTCTTAAGTAACAGGTAGGTAAGGATGTCAATTTGAGTTAGAGATACCTTAGAGGTTATTCCAGGGAATGAGTTAGACACCTTATTATCATTTTATGTGTTTGACATTCATCTAATCTTGCTGTTTAGAATTGATCTGAATGCTACTTTTTCTTATTTACCCTAAATCTGTATTTTTTTTTTGAGACTAGGTCTCATTATTTTTGCCCATGGAACCGCAGGCTCTCATTGCCGGGGTACCACAGACTCAAGCAATCCCCAGTTTCAGCTTCCCAGATAGCTGGGATGACAGGCGCGCACCACCACACCCAGCTATTTTTTGGAACTAGGTCTCACTGCGGGCCCCAGGTGGGACTCGAACTGTGATCCCTAAGCCCTGGCCACTTCATAGGCTGAAGCTTACAGGCACGAGCCACCATGCCTGGCTAAATCTGCATTTTGAAATCTCCTGGGAGAACATAAAAATTCAGGACAAAATGTTATCAAAAACAAATAAATATGAAAGCTCTTCTTAGCAGATTTATCTAAAAACATACCTCAACCTCAATCATATATATTCTTCCTATCCTAATCCGAATGTGAAAACTGGATAAAAGATAAGAGTTTTCATTCTTGCTATACTAGACCCCCATTTGATATCAATTCTAAGTTCTCATGCCTTTTCCCCAAGCAAGTAATTTTCCTGACAACTAACGCCACTAAGAGGATGGAACGGCCTCCTCCTTCCCCTTCACACAGGACATTAGCCAGCAATTACCTGACTGGATAGGAGGGCAGAGACACCAGAAAACCCAGGTAAACAACTCCTATGGAAAACTGGACTTACATCAGAATATGAAGAAAGGTGCTGACCCTTTTGGAAAACAAAAAAGTTCCATTTAAACACTAGTTTAATATACCTTTTATCTTTTAACAGAATGACTAGGCACCGGGAACACCTACAATTTGAAGGGACACAGAGTGTGTTATCTTTGGGAAGGAAGCAGAGTCATAGAGTTAGAATCATGCCATGAACTGAATAAGGAGTTGACCGCTTTTCCATTTGGTCCCCAATAATAGGAAGTGGGAGTTGCTTTTGACAAGAAATGGCAGGGGGAAGCAGGGGTGAAGGACTTGGGGGAAAGTGAAAAGGAAGATGAACAAAGTGAAGACCTAATTTCTCCATAAATTCTAGAATACCCTCAAAGTATTCCACTCCAGTCTTTAACCTGGTAGTTCAAGCATTACCTAGACACTGATAGGTTGCTAGGGGTGACCCCTCCTGCAGAGAAAGAGAGCAAGAATCCAGCAAGGCATGGAAATAAAAGATTCTCCTCCAAGAAATAAGAGTCTCAGAAATAAGCAGTTATCCCTTTGGCCCTAAAATAAACACCAATGAAATTAAGAAGTATCTGAGTTCCATGGTAGACTGAATAAACACGACAGGAGATTGAGATTTCTTAATGACACAAAATAATCTGAAAAAAGAAAAAAACTTTAGGTATGGACAACCAAAGCCTCTAGTTGGCTAATTACTAGTACCTGTAGAACATTCCACAGACGGTGTTTTTCAGTTTTTCCGAGGGTCTCACATCCAGCCACAAGGTGGGGTGTTTACAGGAGGACTTCAGAAGCATCTTGATTCCCAGACTTTTGCAAACGTTCTTTTCTGGCTGCTCCTGACTGTGCTTTCTAGACTCTGAAGCTTTTAATACCATCCCCTGCAGGGAGAGGATCACACTGGCTCACTGCTCTCTGGGCATTTTTCCTGCCCCCCGGCACACAAGCCACAAGCCTTAGAAAGGAAATAACAGCAGAGTTCCTGGCAGCCTGTCATTACCTGCTCCATGTGCTTTACAGAGAGTGGCATCACGATCATATGCCCCTGCCCATTCCTGTCTCTCTTCACCCTCCTTCCAAATGCACCTTCTAGCTGAGGCTCTTGGACTTGAGGCAGACAGGGTGCAGACCATTCCTGCAGGCGTGCTGAGGAGGCCTGCTGCCCCTGCCAGCCACCCAGGGCCCAAGCCACTGGTCCTTACAGAGCTGCTCTGAACGCAGAGGTGACAGGTGGCACTGGGCTTGCACTACACTCTGATCTGTCATATTTAAGGAACAGAATGGGACCCCACCCAGGCTTGGAAATTCTGAGAAAGGAGGCCAGCTCCTGTGGAGAGCAGACTTTCATTTGTGCTTCATGGTTTTCCAAGCCCTAGATGTGTATCCATTCACAAAACGGCCCTCAGCCACTGGAGAAGGTGATCATGGATAGGTTCTATCATCGGCTGTTTTATAACAAGCTGCTTGCCTGCCAGGTAAGTTTTATTGCCTTTGGAACTAGATCTAAAGCCAAATGCCATAGCTATTTCAATCACCCATTATTAAATCCAGGTACAGTGTGGTGCATGGCCAACTGTCCTCGTATGGAAAGCTGAGTGACCCTCCACCCCTGTAGACTCCAAAGTGACAGATGTCTGTCCCTGCCAATAGCATAAGCACATATGCCATGAAAGATGAGGCTCTTTTTTTTAACTCTGTGATCCAGGCGCCCATAAATGTGCAGGGACCACAGTGGTATAGTATCAGGACTGGAACTAGCAGATTTGGGGGAAGCACCTCTTGTTCTGCTATGCAGACATCTTGTTCCTGGCTGGATAGCCTAGAAGGAGGGATGTAAGGTGCTGCTTTCCTACATAGTCCTCAAGTCCCAAGCTCCTGCAAATTAACAGAAGCATATAAATTCATGATTGGGTGTTTAATAATCACACGATACGCCCTTATATCTGATTTAATTCTCCAAGTTACCCAGAGAAGGATTATTGTTCCATTCTTCAGATGAGAAAACTGGGGCTAAGTGAGGTGAGATGACTTATCTAATAAAAGAGAGTCAGCATTGAGAAGCCAAGGAGGGAATATCAAAGACACTCACAGTTTGGTTTTAGTTATCTAGTAACTCACAGGACCTGTGAGCTACTTCTAGTATGGTCTCTAGTATGAAATGTTTGTGGTGTATAGAGAAACCAAAAAAAGGACAAGAAAAAGTTAAAACTAGCAAACTGATAGCAGAACTAAAGGACACACAAGGGAAGGGGAGGGTAGGAGGGAAAGATCAGGGGAGGGGTGAGCACAAGGGATTATGATGACAGTTCATAGGTAATATTGTGGTGGAAGAACTTTAGGAGTATACAATGATGTAAGAAAAAATATATATGTAATCAATAAAAAACTAAAGCTTGTGGTAAATTTTGCAGGGTTACGCCATCACTTGTAATGGAGGAATGCTCATCTGTGATTTGAATGGGTCATCATTGAAACCAGAAACTGGCTACACTTTGAACGATTAATTTAAAATATAGATGTTGAGGTCACACCAGATCATCTAGCTTAATTGGCTGAAGGTAGGGGATTTCTTTAATTCTCCTGGACACCAAAAACACAGCTAGGATCTCGGTACTTCTCATGTGTGCCCTTTATCTGATGGGATAGTTGTTACCCAACAGTCTTTCCCATCCGTGTGACTGTACCCCTTTGATGAGAAATAAGGAGTCAATACAGAGGTTCAGCCAGGTACGGTGGCACGCACCTGTAATCCCAGCTACCTGGGAGGCTGAGGCTAGGGATCACTTGAGTCTGCAGGTTCAGGACTACCTCAGGCAACACAGTGAGACTTAGTTTCTAAAAAATAAAATAAAATAAAATAAAATAAAATAAATAAGTAGGTTCATGGAAATTTGGAATGGAAGTGGGGAACCTCTATCAGTCCCTAGATGGGACAAATCAACAGACTGTAGATAGGACAAATCAACAGACTGTGTGGGACAGGGAGCTTCTTTGGAGAAGACGCATGGTTTAGAATGGGTGGGAAATGGAGGAGAAGAAAACATGGCATGAGGAGGTGCTTCAAGGTGACCACCTCTCACATCTTTTGTAGCGTGTAGGGTTATGTCATGACTGATGAGGTAGAATTTAAAAATTATGTCAGCATTTTCTATTAATGCTGCTGGGAGTATGCGTTATTACTAGAAATAAATTGTTCTAGAACAATAAATCCCTCATTCAAGCATATTGTTAGGAGGTAAAAAGTCACGAGAGGCCTCTCTAGGGGATGCCCTGAACACCTGTTCTCCAGGCAGCTGGTGCTGGGCATCTGGCAGCCGACTGAGGGCCGCCCTTGCCGAAATCCCTTTGGATACTGAGCCGGTTGCTTGAGGAGAAATAATTTACTTAGGAGCTGTATTTGTTTTCCACTGTCTAAATTGCTATGAACTTAGTGACTTAAAGAAACATAGATTAATTTTCTTCGTAGGCCAGAAGTCTAAAATGAATTGGCAGCTCTGTGTTCCTTCTGGAGGCTCCAGGGAAGACTCTGTTTCCATGTCTTTCTCAACTTCTAAAAACTACCAAAGATCCTTGGCTCAGAGCCCTACATCAATCCAACTGCTTCTACTGTCACCTCTCCTTCGCCAATACTGAGCCTCCTGCCTCACTTATACAGGGCCCTTGGGATGACATGAATCCCGCCAAGGAAATCTGGGATAATGTCCCCCTCGAGACATCCTCACCCACATATGAAAAGTCATTTCTACTGTGTAACACAGTCACAGCTTTTAGGAGATGTGTCTTTGAGGAGACATTGTCTGCTACCACCAGAAATCAAGGGAAGGAAGCACAGCAGGGTATCAGAGTGTCACTTGTGGATTGTGATGCCCCACATAACTCCACAGCCACCAGACAAAGGAGTCTGGGTGCTCTGCCACAGTGCTCGGTTGGGTACTGCCTGTGGAGGACAAGGCATCCATGTGGGTGGCCTGGTGACGCGCCTTAGGCAAAAGCTGGACTGGGAGCCAGCAGGCCTGACCACTCAGGCAGTCTGCTTTGGGAACAATGGATGTCCTGGGATATGAACAGGAATGAAAAGAACAGTTTAGTGGAGCCCAACTCTGGGTTTATTAGGGCTCTCCGCCAACGAGAGCTTCCCTGCAGCTGTAGATCTGCATCTACCAGCGGATTTACGATCTGGCTGCCCAAGCAGCTCTGCCAAGGGCTGGTCAAGTTTTCCCAAAGGAGCAGAAGGAAGAATTCATGAAGACAGACATTGTTATCAGGCAGCATGAGGTGTACCCCAGGGTCCCCAAACCTGACCGCTCTAATTGGGTTCTGCCATCTGCTGCATCAAGACAAACATGCTCTAGTGCCTAAGACCTTCACTGGGAAAGAACATTGATACAATTAGTGTGCAATAGGGTAAGAAGAAAGAGAAGAATATAGTTTCCGAATCAAGCATCCAAAGTCACCCATCCTCTCAGGGGTAAATGGTAGATGCGCAGCCAATCAAGGTTGGTCCAAAGCAGGACCACTGAGGCCTGAAAGCTTGCCACGAGTCTAAGGCACCTTCTGGTGGGGACCATAGAAAAGGGGCAGAAGGGGCCAGGCAAATCTGGAAAGAAAAGACCAAAATCAAGATAAAAGCTGCCACTGTCAGTTTCCCCACTGGTCTCTCACCCACATCTATTTTAAGTGTCTCCTTCTCTGGACCCCAAGTCCCTGGTACAACTCCAAAGCTGAAAAGCAAGTGCAGCTTCTTTGCATGTTTCTCTCCTCCCTGGCCCTCCTTGGGGTCTTAATCTCCTTTCTCTCTTTTCTCTAGCTTCTCCTTCCTGCCCAGCTCTATTCTTCTTTAGGGTGGTGCAGGGAACCTGGGACCTCCTCTCTCCCTGGGGAATCATCCTGTTAAAATATGACCTGCGACTGTGTGCTGATGACACATGCTTAACCACCTGCAGAAATAAAAGACTGAGATGTGCGTGCAGTCTGGAGTTGTGATGGGGGTGGGGTTTGTCCAGAACCCTGGGCTCTGGGCTTCCACCTGATGAAGGCAAGCACAGTGTGTTGGGATGCAGGCCTGGGAGATGTGCCTCTTCTAGCATAATGGATATATAGAGAAGCCCTTGTCAAGACATAGACCCTGTGCAGCAGTCTGGGCAAGGGCCTTAGGCAAGGGTCTGCATTTCTCCTCTGCTCCCAGGGTATGCAGACCTGTCCTTGAGCAGCAAGGGCTTGCCCACTCAGTGACAGGTGCAGTCACACAGTCACTGAACTCAGAAGACCCCCAATTGTGTCTTAAAGCTCACTGCTACCATTTTTAAATTATTATTTTTTGAACAAAGGTTCCCACATTTTCATTGGGGCTGTAAATTAGGTATCCAGTCCTGACTTAGCAACAAAGCTGGGTTCAATTCTCACCTCTACTTCTCATTAGTGCGATGTGTTACAGAAACTTCCTTAGCGTCGTGTTCCTTTGGTTATACATAAGGTTAATGGTAGTCGTTGGGAGAATGGGATGGAATATGTAAGACCTGGGCTGGGAGTCTGCATGCAATGACAAGGAGTTGCTGATATTACCCATGCAGATATTGCTACCATTACCTGAAATTGTGGAGCGCTAATTTGTGCCAATATTGCACCATTAGCATTACTGTATTTTCTTGGCTACTTAATTCTTAGTAATCATTTCCTCTTTAATCTCATTTAATTGGTATTAAAATCTGTGGTTACCTTTGTTTTAATGCTGATCTAGTGCCACTGCATGCTTACAGGAAATAGGAAGGATTTCCAAAGGAAAACTATGTAACCCCGAGGCCAGTCATTTCCTCAAAGTGGCATCAACCACAGCTCTTTGTGAATGTAAGTCTCAAGTCCTTACCAGACTGGCTGGTCACAACATAGGTTTATTAAGTTTCCTCTGAATTCTCCTGCCTGCAGACTGAAGCTCACTGGCTAAGTAACTGTTCTGCAACCATCCCAGTGTAGGTAGGTAGGTAGGTTCATCCTCTGTTCTAGCAGCTTAGAGAAGAATGTTAGAACCCTTAGCATCATTTTCAGCGGATTTAATGGTGAACAGGTGTTTTGTAACCATTCCAGTCTGGGTAGGTTCATCGTTGGTTCTAACAGCTAATGAAGGTCAGAACCCTTGGAATTACCTTCATAGAATTTTTAATAACAAATAGGAGAAACACAGGCAGCAAAGAAATAGCCACTTGAGTTCCAATTGTCCTTTGTGTTCTCTTCACACTCTTCTCCATGCTCTCTTCCTCCTCAAGTTCTCTCTTTCCCTAGCATGACACAGCCTAGCAGCTCCCTCCTGGGTCCAGGGTGTGCAACCAAGGGGAGGGTGCAATATCACAGGTGCTCATCTTACAGGTGAATGGTGGAAACAGTCTGACCAATCATTTACCCTACAAGCTACCCCTTCAGGATTTTTCACATTCCGCTGCACAGTATACAGGGTATTCTTCTGAATGTTTCTCTGGGCAAATGTGGAACGCTATAGCCAAAACCAGGAGAAGTAAACAGGACACAACAGAATACAACTGTTAGGAGTCATGCATGGAATGAAGAAGAACTTGAGAAGGGAAGAGACTGATAGTGATCTGTGAGGCTAGCCAACAGAACGGGGATCCTGGAAAGCATATCCAGATTCAACGTTAATGAACCTGTGATGCTCCTTATATACCCCAGAAAGGAAATGTTACAATGATGTAATGAAGAAGTAGCAAAGCGTAGGTGACATACAGAAGGGAGGACGCAGGGATTCGGGATAACAGGAGAATTTACCTTTGGGGTAAATTACTAATAGGTATCACTCATTTACTAATAGTATTAGTAAATTACTAATTAGTATTACTAAATTACTAATAGTATTACTAATAGGTCATATGCTTCTTGAAATATCCCAAAGAGGTTAGGAAACTGGGTTACAAGTGAGAGATGTGCTGTTGCCCACCTTCTAGTGTGCCAGAGGGGGCTAGAGGGATACGAGGTATTCCTCTTATCTGAAGCTCCATCATTCTACATGCTTCCACATTCCACATACAACAGAGTACAAATACACCCAGTCCACTAAAATGGTGTGCACCAGAAGCCATGTAGTAAATCCACCCCCAGGATGCTCTCTGAGACTGGCTACAAACACTTTAGGGGTAGTCGCTCAGTCCCCAGGGGTAACTCTCACTGCTATCACTCTGACACTCAGACTCTATGGCTGCCAATGTGAAATGCAGCCACCTAATCTAGTTCAAACCCTTTGCACATGGTTTGGGGACCCATGGAGAGCAAGCTCTCATGGACAGGTTTCTCAGCACGTCACCCTATCAGAAGGTGACAGAGCATCTTCCATGGGTGACTTTAAGAGGCTGGCTTAGACTTTTTGGCATTCTTTTCATGTGGCCAACAGGTACCCTCAATTCCTTTTGAGAGCTCCCGCTCCAAGTTGGCTACATTGTGGTGATGTCATTTATCAGGCTCCCCACAAGCTCTGGCCCCTATATGAGGTCCAGGACTACTGTAAGTGACCTGAATGAGGAGGAAGGGGTATTTTTTTCAGTGCCATGTCCCTCATTCCTGCTGTGAAATGTTCCTTGTCAGGACCATGAGTGTTTAAATTAAATATGGCCAGTTCCCAGAGTACCTGTACAAGCTCAGCACATATTTGCCATCTATTCACAGTTTCTGGCATGTCCCCAGTATCAATCAACACAGCAGCCATGATCCAGTCCAGCAGAGGGTGGTCACCCCGGCCAAACTGCTGGCTGTTCTGTACCCGCTGTCTCAATGATGGGTTCAGGGTCACTGAGGCCATGTCTTGTGCTGTGCAAATAAGCTTGCCCATCTTGAGGTCCCATAAACACAGGAGCCAAGCTGCCAAGGGCTCTCCTGATTTTTGGAGGAACTGTTTACTCAAGTCTACCAGTCCTGCTTGGGTGTGTGGGCCAGCCTGGGGGCAGCCCCACATACTGAACCCCTGGGCCCATGGGCTGCTTCTGCTGTGTTTCATCTTCTGCATCACCACCAGATGAGATTGGAGCTTCTTTTTCTTTGTCAACACTGAGCAAGCCTAGAGCAAGGGAACAGCTCTGGAGCGGGGTGGGGGGTTGGGGGAGGTGGGGTGTGTCTGTTTAATCTGGCATCACTGGGTGAGCCTGGAGCGAGGGGCCAGCTTCCTTTTCCTCCTCCCTGGAGAAGATTGGCTTCTCTCTTGGCTTCCCTTTAGAAACTTCAAATGTTGTTGCAATCTCTGTATCTCCTCCTATAGATTCATAGATTCTATGGACCAGTATAGTCCAGTATACATATACATACAATGCATATATATTATGCACATATACATATATGTGTATATATGCATAATATGTATGTATACATATATATGTGTATATATATATGCATGTATACATGTATATATACATACACATAATGGAATATTACTTGGTGATCAAAAAAGACAAACTTATGCCACTTGCAGCACCATGGATAGAACTGGAAGGGATTATACTAAGTGAAATAAGTCAGAAGAACACATACCTAATATGGTGTCACTTACATGTACAAACAGACTTCAGGTAAATGCAAACTTCAAAACCAACCCCTGAAAGTTGACTATAGATCTGAGGCATCAGAAGATGCGGGAGGACAGGGGAAAGCACAAAGTGGATAGAAAGTCTAATGGACTATGGTGGAGGAGTGTGTGTGCTTCGGTGGTAGGTGCACTGTGGTAACAACACCTGAAGGGAGATCCTATATTTCAGAAGTCCTTACAATGGTATAAACCCATGCATGTCAATAAAAATTTGTGCAAAATAAAAGTGAAAAGTTATGGCATAAACCAGAGCCACTCACAAACTTTAATTAAAAGTATTAACTAGTGATTCATTTGTTTGAAACAATTTAGTTTAGTTAATTCATTGTCAATGTTGCTTTAAGCTTGGTGAAAATTCTACATATATATATATATTTTTTTTTTTTGAGACTAAGTCTCACTATTTTTGCCTATGGAACCACAAGCTCATGTTGCCCAGGGTACCATGAACTCAAGCAATCCCCAGCCTCAGCTTCCCAGGTAGTTGGGATTACAGGTGTGTGCCACCATACCCAGCTATTTTTTGGGACTAGGTCTCGCTGTGTTGCCCTGAGTGGGACTCGACCCACCATCCCTGCCGCTTCATAGGCTGAAGCTTACAGGCACGAGGCACCATGCCTGACTGTGTGAAAATTCTATATTTATATAACCATAGTCATTTCTTTTCTATTATGAATTTGTGCTTTCTCTACTTGTCTTCTCTTTTTCTTAATATTTTTGAGTAATTTATGCCTTATCAGCATAATATTGTTTGTTTCAATTATGTTCAGAGCAGAGGATATGAAATAATCTATCCTTGATTTGGTTTTTCTGTCCTTGAATGGCTTCTGTAGGTCTGAGACCCATTTTTGCAGGTTTGGTGTCAATTGGACGGCAGACATACCCTGAGGGGTCCAGTGCTGGTGTGAAAGTGCTGGAGGTGAGGTGCTAGTTCTTATTTGTGGCATCACTGACATCACTCTTCTCTGGGATCCTGGATTTGAGACTTGGCCGTCTGTCTACTGTGAGCGCACTTTGTGAGGTTGGTATCAGTAGAGAAATGTGGAAGGGAGAGTCTAATCCAGGGAGATCTCTCTGTTGTTTCTTTACCAGGGCCCTGGCCTGTGGGGAGCAACCAAGCTCCTCCTTACAGGCTTCTCCTGGATGAGGGGTGTATGTCAATGCACCATTTCTGTTCTCCCTTTTCAGAGCCCCTAGCTGAGTCGGTGGCCCTGTCACCTGTGTCCCTGGTACTGGCCCTGGAGGCCCAGGTGTTTTTCTACCTGCCTCCATTTCAAATGAAGCATGAATCTTCTCTGGGTTTTCCCCAGGAAGTTGGTGTTGGTCTCTGGTGTCAAGTGGTATTTCAGTTTCCCCCTGAGCCACAGGCCTCTACGGGTGCAGTGTTTCTCTGGTAAACCGCTAAATATTCCTCTCAAGAGAAAAGCCAGGAGTTTTCTGCATTGTCATCTTGGTGATGTCATTCTCAACATTTCTGAGATTTAAATAAGGGCACCTCTTAAAAAATATGAGATCATTTGAAATGTTATATAAATATTATCCAGGTTGACATAAGTAAAAAACATTAAGTTTCATGGTTTCTAGCAATATGATTTTCTTTGCAATTCCTCCAGGTATGCTAGATCCACACTGCTAGATATTTAAGTATGAGATATGATTCCCATGCATAGAGAAATTGCTCTCTTTGGACATATGAGGAGGATTATATATATTGATAGTTTACTTTGGTTGTTTCCCAAAGAGTCTGAATTTTAATGTAAGTAGAGTGTCCTTGAGTCAGTATTGTTTTGTAGGGATGACACCACCTTGCATTTGTGTGGTATTTACTGTTTTCAAAACACTTTCATGTAGATCTGCTGAGGGTCTTGGGAGATTAGCTGTGGTGGTACCACTATTCTTTTTGGTCATGTGAGAACTAAAAAAATGGAAAAAGTTGACTTCCTCTTTTTAGAACTGGGATTGTCACTTTCTTAGTTGTAACCGTAGCTCCCTAACATGCCACGGAACAGTTTAAAAGCTTCATGGGACAGCATTAAAAGCTCACCATCACTCGGTAATCAGGGATGAGAAATGGAATCAAAGCAGTGAACGCCCTATTACACAGCTTACTTTATGTAATGTAACCAATCTTCATGTCAATTGTAAAGGCAACATAAGGTTCACCAATCTGTGTAGGTTCTTTATTGGTGTTTGCAGTTACACAGATATATGAGGCAGGGCAGGGCTAGGACTAGATGGGGAGGGTGAGCGATGGCTGACCTGCCCCCAAGCCCCCAGGAATCTTCATATTCTTTCTCTGGGCTCTCAATCACTTACTCTCTCTGTGTCTGGCATTCTCTTGTGCTAGTGCTTGTGCTCTCTGCACCTCTTAATCCCCTCACTCCAAGGCCCAGGTGTGCACACTTACACATTCACATACCCACTGGATTGCACAATCATGGGGAAGATGCATTACCATAGGTACTGGGTATATAGGCTAATGAAGGAAAAGCGTGGCCAACTTCACCCTATAGCAACTTTCCCCATCATTTATAAATATAAATAGTCTTTGACTCACAGATAAAAAAAATACTAAAGAGAAAATCCTCATATTTGGTGTGTTAGTGGGCAGACTGAGTGAAACCCCCAAGCTAAGGGGCTCTGATTATCCCTGCACACAAAGGTAAAATACACTTAATATCAAAGAACTTTAATAGGAGTAGTGTGCAAAAAGAGAGAAAAAAAATGATAGTAGTTTCCCAATAAAACACCTGAAATTAATTATAACAGGGGAATCAACCCCTCACAAATAAATGTCCATCCAAACAGGGTTGACCCAAAGTAGGGCTACCGAGGCCCAAGAGCTTGCCACGAGTGTAGGGTAAGGAACCACAGGAAAAGGGCAAAAGGAGTCAAGCATATCTGGAGCCCAAGAAGACAAATGTAAGTATGAATCAAAGTAACATTTGTCATTATCAGCCTCACCATGTACTTCTCATCCAGCTGTCTCTTCCAGATGTTTCTGTGAGTCTGGACCTCATCTGTCGTTTCTCTGTTTCCTAAGTCCCTGGTGTATGTCAGAAGTCAAAAAACAAGCTCACCCTCTCTCACCTGTTTCTTTATTCCACTGGTCTCCCCTCCTGTGTCTCCTCCAAGTCTTCAATAGCTTCACTGCTCCACTTTGCTCCTCATAAGATGGGGCAGGGATCCTGAAATTCCCTTTTTTAATGGAAATTCCCCTGTTATAAAAATTTCCAGATATGGTTTGAAAAATGTCCTAATTATTCTTGGGATTCATGTAAGCTGAAAGAAGAACCCTAGTTAAACAGAATTGTTAGGTATTGATGGAAGCTGGAGCACAGGATACCCTGAGGAGAGTAAATAAAATACTTAACTTCAATACCTAGTACTTCAGTATTCAGAACCTGTATAAACCTGGTAAAGTGAAAGGGCCAAACACAGATTTGTAATAGGTGAGCCAGGGGTACAGGGCCATATTTACATAAGGCATCTTTCCAAATGTCAGGTTGTGGCACCTTAGAGATAGACAGTGAGGCTTCTTGAGTCAAACCGCAAGCTCAGGAAGCAGGAACTGCCTGGTACAGGGTCTGACCCTAACCACTGCTCCCTGTGAAGTTACTTTCTCTGGGTCTCTGGGACTTTGTCTTGAAATGGGAATAAGAACCAGGAAAGTGCTGGGATCAGCTTTCACTGTAAGAATCTTTTCCCAACTCAACATTCAGTGATATAAAATTGGTAGCTAGAAGCTTACCATGGTGGGAGTATATTTATACTATGGAGATTAGCAAAAACTACAAAGCTACAGTAGGGATTTTTTCAGTTTAAATATTTGTATACAAACATTATGGGATGCTGGTTGTTAAATATTTACAATCACTGCAAATCCTTCCACAGTTGTTGGCAGCATTGATTAAAAATTTATATCACTAACTGGCATTATGGCTGGGTTATGGAAGGAGTTCAATTAATGGGAGCTACTGGTTTAGACATAGTAGAAATTCTGATATTAATAATCTCTTCATTTTTTGTTTATACAGAATTAGGCTCATATCCCAGTTTCACTTCCTTATCACTATGGGTACTTTTACTTTTGCTCTCTCAGTGTTACCATGTTGATTTACTTGGACTCCACTTTGCACCAGAGAGAGATACCAATTTTGTGTCCTTAGCTTCGTCTAGGATCCCTCTAAGTTTCAGGATGCCTTGAAACATCTCCTTACTGCACTTAGAATGTGAGTCTCCATGAAAACACATGGACTATTTAACAAAACGCACCATAAAATTTTACTTGACCTATTTGAACCTGACGCCACAGCTTCTGGAGTTTGCTTTTCCATCCAATGGCTTACTTTAAGGCAAACTGCATTCGAATTTTTAATGATTTAAGTGATTTCTATTTCAGAGTGACCAGGGTAGAAATTTGGTAAAGGAAGTTCAAATTTGGTAAAGGAAGTTCTTATACTGCCCAGAAAATTCCAAAGAACCAAATTATGGGTCATAGAACCTTGAATGTCCCCACTCCAAAATTTACAGTAGTCAAAGAGAATCATCTGGCATGTCAGAGCTGGAAGGAACGTTTAGACTGATGTGACATAATGGTCTCCTTTAATGGATAAGGAAAGGGATGTGTGAGACTGTCACCTGCCTGAGAGTGCGCAGCTGGCTATAGGCTCTGCACGATAGAGACATGGATCTCTTTCCACTGCACAATGGTGTGGAGGATGCTAATCCATTTTTTAAACTCACAAATGTTGACATCAAAGCGAGTCCTCTCTGACCTCAGGGGTTATCTTCTGTAAACATCTACTAATTGGTTTTGCCAACCTGAGACCTTTATGGTCTTTTCATGTTATTTCCCTTATTCTGAGTATTTCTTCCTCTATAAAAATATCCATCTTCCCTCCCTGTCACACAGAGACACTCTCACAGCACCTCCTTTCAACTCCCCCCTCCGCTGCAGATATAAAACTGTCAGCTCCACCATTGACAAGAGCCAGGCAGGCTGCTCTTGTTTTGTCTTTCTGGGGGGGGGGGGGGGGAATGTGTGGGTGTCCGGAGACTGGTTCTCTGGAAATTGATGAAGCAGATAGGGTACTGGGTACTGAATTTGCTATTTTTGTGTGGCTGTGGTCCCTATAGATTAGACTCCAAACCTCCTCCAATAACTCATAAGCCCCTTCCGTAGACAATAGACAATGTCTATGGACCAGAAAACAATAGGTGTCAAGTTCTCAGTACCCTCCAGTAATTTTTGAAATAAAATGGGGCAATGGCTTTCTATTTTGGAAATTTTACATCCACTTTATGTTCCATTTTACATCACTGTATATTCCATTTTACATCTCTTCTTTCCTCTCAGGAAACCCACATTGGGCTAAATGACCTCCTAACCAATGTGAGTTAGTTTGCCTTCCTTTGGATGAGTAAACATTATAAGTATGCAGGCAATGTGGTGTTGACTTGTGTTCAAGGATGAGACAACATACACAGACTTGATTTTGAACCTTTTTTCCCTATGATAAAGGGAATATAACTAAATCACTTCCCTGTCTCTGTGGAGTAACCAAATACCATTACAAATATATTCAAAGCCTTCAGTTTCAAACGTGAACATGTGTCAGACTCACCCAAATTGCTAGCTGATATCCACTCCTGGGAATGTATTTTTAACAGCTCTGAGTTGGAGTCTAAGCATCTACACTTTTCACAAGTTCCCAGGTAATGGTGACGCTGCTGGTCTGAGGACGACAGTTTGAGAACCACCATTCTAAATTTCAAGAGCCAAGTTTTCTTCTTGGCTATTGTTGGCCTTCCCTGGTATTGAATCTCTACACTTGGGTTACTTTTTGCTATGAGTTTACATGATTGAGCTAATTAGCTCAGATGCAGGATACACAGAACAGCTGGATCTAATTTCTAAATAAACAGTGTGCTTCTGAATCTGACCAGGGACTGTGGCTGTGAGGGAATTTAGAGAGTAATTTGCAGCCCATCCCTGGCCTACGGACAGGCAACTTGGTCTGTCAGGGTCAAATACATGAGTCTGAGAAGGCCTTTCATCTGTGATGATTTCATGGCAAGAACATGGAATTATTCTAGGTCATTTAATTTCTGCTTAAAGAAGTATCCTGAAGAAGGAGAACTGGCTCTCAACTTTGTAGAAACTACCCTACTTAAATCATGGTTAACGTATTATAGCGGAAAGTATGTGGTTGTCAGAGGCAAAGACTACAGTTACATATTAATTCCACCACTTACCAGCCACGTAGCTCAAAGGAGTCACTGTACCTCTTCAAGCCTCATGTGTAGAAAGAGACTCCTGTAATCCATCAACAGCATTGGCAAGAAGGCTAGCAGCTTTGTATAGATGAACCTCATGCCCAAAGAGTAGGTCTGATGTAAACCTTTGGAGGCTAAACTTATGAGCAAGAAAGCTCGTGGCCTCACTGGAGTCTCAGTTCTACTTGGGGCCTTTTGGGCACTACTGAGCACAAGGACCCCAGCCTCGAAAGCGATCCACACAGCATGCAGTTCACCTAAGCAATCTGGCAAGTTGTGAGAAAGTACAGGTACCACATATCCTGAAACATCTTTATGGTCCAGTCATAAGCACACACTCTCCTGAGAAAGATAAATCAACATGTACACACACACACACACACACACACACACACAAACACACACACACTTGCACAAGACCCTCCGAAATAAGCAAATACCAAGCTTCTACAGTTCTTTTCCCCAGTTTCCCTCCCATGTTCCTGCTCAATATTTGATAACAACCACCTATAACTTTTCCTGACTAACTGACTGTGCCCACAGCTTTATCAACATGACTTTCCATTATCACTCAGGCAACACAGTTCTTTTTACCCTGGTAAATATTAAGCATTCAACAAATTACAATAATTAGTTACTATTACAATAGGATCTAAAGAAAAGAACCTGACAATTATTCCCTCCTTTTCTAGGTGGTTTCTCTAAGAGCAGTTTATCTGGTACACTGACTTTACCTCCTCAAACAAAACAGCTCTTAAATACTGTCTGAAAATATGTCGTTGTGCACACCAGAAAAATAAATGTCATGGGACCCAGGACTGGAAGACAGAAGAGAATGACTCATTGTTCAAAATGTTATGACTGGGGAACATGGGTCCTAGGAATTTTTCCTTAAATCCCATCTTGTGAAGAGGCAGAAAAAGAATAAATGAAGAAAAATAATCTGTATTGGTTAAGAGTCTGTGGGTTCCTAGACTCAATTTCTGTGGGAATGTGTGGAGACTTGCCCACACCAACAGGCAATTCTCAAACAAAAGCAGGATGTCTGAGAATTTAACTGAATCCTGCTAAGATCTGACACTATCCACCAGGAGATGGCATCAGATTCCACAGGTTAAAGTTTCATTCTCCCAAGACCACCTTCCAATTCAGGTGCTGGTTGCAAGCCCAGGCTGTTACCTGTGCTTCTGGCCAACTAACTACAGATTGGAGTTTCCCACAACTCCTTCCTCAGAACTTGAGTACCCATCACAAGCACAGACATTTACCCGAACTTCTGAAAGACCAACTATAGATTAGAGATTCCCAGATTCCAAAGACTCAACTAGAAACTAGCTGACAAACAATTCAGAAAAACAATTTACTTACTTTGTTATTGAATTATTGTAAAGGATATAACTCAGGAATTGCCAGATGGAAGAGATGCATAGGACAAGGTTTGGGGCAATGGCATGGAACTCCCATGGACTGTCCAGGTGCACCATTCTCTCCAATTGTTCCCATGACCACCAACCCAGATACTACCCAAAGCCACTACTTTTGGGGTTTTATGTAAGCTTTATCAAAAAGGTATATTGATTAACTCATTGTCCACTAACAATTAATTCTGTACCTTTCTAACTACTCTCTACTCCCCAGCAGTGGAACTAGAAGTTCCAAACCTCTAATTAATGAATGGTTTCCTTGGCAACCAGACCCTAACCACCCGGCTTCCCAAAAAACCACCTCATTAACATAACAAAAGATACTTTAAAAATGCTCCTCACTTAGGAAGTTCAGGGTTTTGGGGAGCTATGAGTCAGAGACTGTAGATGAAGACCAAATAGAGTTATTACAAAGAATTAGCTCATGTGAGTATGTAGGGTAAGAAATCAGCAAGATAGAAAATTAGAACAACCACTGGTATAATTCTTGCTCAAAGCTGAATCCAAAGGTAGGAGAAAATGAATGCCCAGTTTGAATACAATCATATAGAGAGAGCAGAATTTGCCTGTACTCAGAGAATTTAGTCCTACTGAGACCTTCAATGGTTTGGATGAGATCCTATAGATAGGGAGGAGACTCTGTTTTACTATGTCTACTGTTTCAAGTGCTAATTTAATCCAGAGAACCCCTACAGACACACCCAGTATAATGTTTAACCAAATATCTGGATGCCCTGTGGCCCAGTCAAGTTAACACATAAAATTAACAACCAGACATTGTAAACCTCTCCAAGGCTGTTGAATTTGGCCAACTAAATAGAAAAGATACTTCTGAGACAAAGTGCTTCACTGGATACCAGAGTCACCTAGCTTGCCATAGCCATCATCTTGAAACAAAATAAAATTTGTGTTAGTTTTCTATCACTAAATAACTTGTATCCAAGAATTCAGTAGATTAATAAACATTATCTCACAGCTTGTGTAGGTCAGGAATCCAGGAACAGCCTAACTGGGTGATTGCATTTCAAGATCGCTTAAGGAATTGAAGTCATCAGCCATCGCTGGGTCATCCAAAGTCTTGACTGAGGCTACAGAAGTTTCTCCCCAGATAATTTCTCATATCTTCACAGGCAGGAGGCTTCACTTCCTTACCATGGGATCCTCTCCATAGGACTACTTGGTTGTTCTCAGATGACAGATTTATTCACAGCAAACAATTTAAGGCAGTAAGACAGAAGATGCAAAATATTTTGTCTAAGAAATCACATATGACATTTCTACAATATTCCATTGATTATCTGCGTCATCCTTGCTCAATTATTCAGTATGAGAGGGCCACACAGGGACATGTGTATTAGAAGTTAGGGTAGCTGACTGAGGGCCCTCTTAGGGACTGACTTCCACAATTACGATAATTATTCTTGAGACATATGGAAAAATTAACCATGTTGTTGCATTTTATGTTCAGTTTTATCTACTTCAATAAGTAACAGAAAAACTGCAAGGAGTCAATACAAAAACATAAAATAAAATGAATCATTTTGTACGTACTATAGCTGCGAACATAAATTTGTGCAACCAATGGGATGAGAGAAATGCCAAGAATATACATCCTAGAAATCCCATCAATTTTATGGAAACTCTAATAGAGATGAAGAAGAAATACATATAAGGTTGCTTCTAGAAGTATTTTGTCATAGCAACAGTATGGAGGAAAAAGGGGTGGGGGGATGTAGACATGCTTCATAGAGGCATTAATAAGCAAACTATGGGGTTATTTTCCAGATAATGGAACATTACACAGTAATTAAATTAAACTAGGCCGATAGATAGATGGGTGCATATGAAATAGATGACACATCATGGATAGCAATTTGAAGAAAAAAACACATTTGTGTTACTTTCATGAAATATAAAGTTATAAAGCATCACAGCAGTCCATCAGAGACATTCTGATGGGGGATATATTCCAAGTGGGAGCCTGGAACTGCAGATTATGTTAAACTGATATGTACTATGATGAAGTAGACACCTACCCCCTGCTGTAAAGCTTAATTTATAAAGTAGGCATGGTAAAGGATGAACAATAACTAATGCTAAAATATGACAGCTATGACTAAGTATTGTAATAAGTGTTATGTGAATGTAATATCTTTATCTTTTTGTCTTTCAAAATATCTTATTGCTCTTAGTAGTTTTCGACCAAGGTTGATCACAGGTAACTGAAACTCCAGAAAGCAAAGTTGTTGATAAAGTGGCCCTCCTATAGAATAAATATTTCAGTTTTTATACAAGATCTAGAAATAAAGAGATAAGCATGGAAATGAAGCACACCAAATATAAGTCACCTCTGAGTGGAGATAAAAAGACTTGGGAGTTTTATATTTATTTGTTTTTATAAAAGACCTAAAGATGTGATAAAACATTTACATTTTCTAAAGGTCTGTGGCAGTTACAATCTTACACAACACACACCCATGTGTTGGAAACATTTAAAGGTTGGAGTAGGCTGAATATGACCCTCAGGGATGCCTATGTTCCAATCCCCTGAACCTGTGAATAAGTGATCTTAAATGGGAACAGGGACTTTGCAGCTGTGATTAAATTAGAGTATAGGATGGGGAGATATCCTGTTATCTGGATGCCCCACTGTAATTACAAGTTCTGAGGACTGGGAAGGACAAGATGATGAAAGTCAGGGACAGGGCCCCAGAAGCAGAGGTCAGGAGAACCAAGCCCAAGAGATAAGGCAGATGGAGAGTACCCAGAGCTGGAAGATGCAAGGAAATGCACCCCACTAGATCCTCCATGTGGACCTCAACCTAATGACCTTTTTAGACTTCTGACCTCTAGAACCATAAGAGAGTAAAATCAGGTTGCTTTGAGTCACTACATTTGTGATAAGTCCTTTCAGTAGCAAGAAGGTCTAATATATCATTAAACCGTCTTATACTAGTGACTAAAAGATAATAATTTCTAATAGTGATTGAAGAATATGAAAGCCATTTAGAAAAAATTAAATAAATATGAATCATTCTCTTTTCTAAAATCAAAATAAATTGCAAACACATTGAAAACAAAAGAGAATTAAAAAAAAACTATCAGAAGAAAATATGGGGTTTTTTAAAATAATTTTGAGGTAATAAAAGAGGTATTCTTAAGCAAAGTGAAGTACATAGCTTTATAAAAGATTAATAAAATTAGATCTATAACAATAATGTTTATGAGTAGAAAATTACCATAGATAAAGTCAACTTCTGTAAAGATATTTTTGTGTTTGACAAATACTATCAACCTAAATTTCTTAAATATATAAAATAGTCTAAGAAACAAAATTATCAGTAGAAAAACATAAAGGAGGTATATAAGAAGGAAATTCAGAAAAAGATAAATTCAGAAGATTAATAGCTGATAGATGATAATTGTTCTTAATCAGACAATTTTAAAATTCAATTTTAAAAGTGAGAAATATTTTGCACTTAAAATTCTGGCAAATAGATATCAAGTTTTCTAATGAAGTGTTTGGGCTGGTATAATAGAATGGCCACTCTCTCATATGGTTGGTAGATTGTAACCAATTTGGAAACCAATTTAGCAATATACAGAAACTTTAACTAGACATACTCATTGACCCAGCAACTCTGCATCTCATAATTTAGCTTCGGAGAGATATATATTTGAATGTTCATTGCCACATTGCTTGTCAGAGTGAAATATAGGAGATAAGCTACTTATCCACTATTGGGGCCTGGACAAATAGATTTCTCTGTATGCAGATATGTAAAGTAAGATTGGTATTTAGGAACTGATACCTAAAAGTATCTAAGTAGTTAAGCAAAAAAATAAAAGATTAAGGAAACATACAGCCTATATGATACAGCCCATTTTATAAAAATTAAATAATAATATGGATTTGATTAAAATAATAATATATCTATATTGTAAGTGAATAATAATGTAAATGGATAATGATATAAATCAATCATACCACATGTGAAGAATATTTCTGGGAGGTTAATTTGGTCACATAGTTTCTTTTGGGGGAAGAAACTAAGGGAATTCATACACAAGACTTTCTTTCCTTTGTATACTTTTAATGCTTGAATTTTTTTCTAGATGCAATATTAATTTTTAATTAAAAGCAGTTAATCAAAGAAACCCATATTGAATAATGAGTCATAGGAATTTAAAAAAAATTAGAAATGAGTCATAAACCTCCAAAGGCAGATATTATCTGTTAATAAAGCTTTCTTTACATGTCCTCAGTCTAGAAACTATAATTATTTCTGTTATCTATCCATAGAAAATAGCATGAGTATGCTATGTGTAGCCAAAAAATACACATGTGTGTCCATAAACACACTCTCACACTTGGTAAATATAAAAAGATAGACTATGCAAAAATGTACTAAAATTCCTGTTAGGTGATTATTTCTGTTCAGTAGGTAGATGAGTAATTATGATTTCTTTTGTATTTTTTTCACATTTTGGCAATTTTCTTTTATTACCTTTATACAGAAAAATTTTAATTACTAACTTGAGATATATACTAGATTACTTAAGTTATATTTTAAAAATACATTAAAGTACAAATAATGCACCAAAATTATTAGCACTAGATCTTTTACAGCTTCTTGACTTTTCTAAATTTTCTGGGTTGGACATTATTGTGCCTTAAATGGAGAATTATTTTTAATTCTTGGCATAAAAATTGGGAAAGATCTTTTGATGATATAATTTTAAAGAAGAACCTCCTAATTCTTGCAGGTTTCTTGTGATGAAACCACATGAAAACTCTCATTTGGTGGACTCAGCTTTCCAAAAGGATGAGAAAAATATAGTATGGGGGGAAACTCTTAAAAATATTTTCAGAAAACCATCATTTGAAATAAAATTTAGAGGTAAACTGTTTTGAAAAACACCTTTCTACTTTGAACCAAATTGGGTGGAGAGGAGGAATATTTGAGATTTTTCTATTTCTTGCATGCATAATTATTGTGATTAACACATAGCTTAATACAAAACTAGGAAAGCAGAATGTCAGCTATCCCTAATTGAAAACCAAAACTTTCGGACTCAACCTGATGATGATGGCAAAGAAAATTCTACAGGGACTCATTGGCAAAGGTGTGGGGCTGATTAGCTCCATCCAAAACCCATGTGTGGGTTTTGCCCTTCTTTATATTTGAAATTCAGGGAGGGTGAGAGAGAGCAAGATATTTAGACAAAGTACTGTCCCCTAGGAGTTAAAACATTGTAAAAGAAGACCCTAATCAAAACTTACATGCTTTTATACATAATGGAGCACTGCTCAGCTATAAGAATAGATGAACTCTTCCCTTTGTGACAACACAGATGGAAATGGAGAGAACTATTCTAAGTGAGATAAGGCCGAAGGAGATAGACAAAAAGTAGATGATTTCATTCATAGTGGAATATAGAGAAACAAAACAACAGAATAAAACCAAATAAGAACAAACCTTAGTAATCTTAATTGTAGAATGGAGGCTACTAGCTAGAGAAGGAGAAGATATAGTGCAACATGTGGATGGGACCTAGTATGCTATAGCAGAGAACTGTGAGTGCCCTGCTGGTGGGTGTAGTATGGTGTGGCAACACACATCTGAAAAGATATGATCCTATACACATCTCTTATATGTATACATGTACATATAAATATATAGTGTTGTAAAACAATGTTACCACTATAAAGAATACTATTAAAAATAAATAAATAAATAAACAAAACACCCTTTCTGCATTATGAAATAAAAACAAATTTATCAGTGTTTACCCATCTTTTGAAGGTATGTAATCCCATGAGATTTTGTTCTACAATCATATATTTACATGTGTCTCATGCAATGATCTAGCAAGGCAGACATTGTATTAAGACATTGACTAAATTGTATAAAGTGGGTTTACAAATAGATACATTTGTGCAAAAGAAACACACACACACAAGCTGTGTTTAATAGCATAGCCATTAATTTACATAATGATTAAGTCCTTGGCAATAATCAGTCTTTTGTGCATGTGGAAGGTGTGTGCTAACTCAGCATCACTACAAGTTTTGTCAGAACCACATTAACATTTGTTGATTTTCCGAACTTTATGAGTCATTTGGCAGCCATGTGAACACCGCATCCTAATGAGAGCAGAGAAGAAGGGATGAGCCATGGACAAAAGAACAACTTCTAGAAGGCATATTAAATTTTATATAGATATGAGTTTCAGATTGACATGCTTCAGGGGAAAATGGAAAATAATGACACCATTTCTGGCAAATATATTTTTACTATGCAACATGGAAAAGAACAAAGAGTAGCATAACAAGTATATACGCAACCCCCAAATTTAACAAACCACTATTTTGTCACACGTGTCATGTTCTTACTTTTAAGAAATAAAATATTGTCAGTAGAGTTGGAGCTTCTATTCCAACTGTAAATTTCTATAAAATTGACCATTATTTCTTTACCAGTCATTATCACTCTTTCTCACTCATGTTACTATCTATGAAAATACTCATCTATGATATATAGTTGTGTATGTTTTAAACAACCATAAAGTTGCTGTCTTTTATTTATCCTCCCACAAATTGCCCTCTCCATCTCACATCATCTTTATTAGACTTAATCAGGTTGCTACATGAGGATCTAGTTTATTCATTTCAACAGTTTTGAAATATTCTGGGCATATAACATGATTTATCAGTTCTTCTGTTGATGAATACTTAAGTCTTATTTGTTTAAAGAAACAATACTGTCGCTCATGTTCTTTGCATTCATTTGCTCTATCTTTCTTAAGTAATGGAGAAGGTAATAGGAACGTGTTTCTACACTTCTTTCTCTGTGTCCTAGGTCAGAGGCATTGGGGTGTGGAACAGAGGGAAGAATGCAAAGGTGGTAAAGCAAGGCATTTCACCTCAAACAAGCAGTGGTGACACATTTAAATAACTGTGCCCTTTGTAGGGAACACCTGCTATCCTGCAAGGAGGTAGCCATACTTGGAGACATCAGCACCCTAATCCCAGCATGGTATCCTAAGAGCTTGATCTCTTGGGATCCCTTCTGGTCCCAATAGTTATTGTAACCAATGTGCAATTTGGAAAATGAGAACCATTTTTGGTAATTAAAGGGAATTCATTGTAGAGAATCAGTTACATATATTTTCCAATAGCTGAGACATCTAATCAGAGTGAAGACACCATACAAGAGCAAGAGTAAGGAGGCACTCTCACTCAGAAAGTGGGGACACAGTGAATGGAGTAGTGTGTCTGGTCCTGGGGACTGGTACTCACCTGTGGAAGTTGCAACCAGAATGGTTAAGCCCAGAGAGACCTAAAATCACACCACTCTCACAGTCACTGCAGGGGCGAAACCCAGGTCAGAGGACAGGCATGCTCCAGCTTCCCTTTCTTCCTGCCATCCAATGTCCCAACTTCATATTTCCAACTGTATTTCCAAGAGAACCTGGAAACAACAGCCTGTAGGTATCAACTGCACCCTTCATCCCACCCTTGTGCCTCATAGTGAGCTTTAGAAGAGAGCAGAGGAAATGGGAGATGTGGGTTTGGAACAAACAGACTCAAACTGATAGACTGCACATCTGTTAGAGTTTTTTCTTTATAATTTAAGTATTTAAATAAGTTTGTGGATCAGTCAGATTAGTGAATCACTGGTGTATATTAGCGTGTTCCTAGAATGCAGGGAGTTCATCTTACTCATATTTTTATTCCTAGAAGTTAGCCATGCAGTCTGCCACCTAGCAGATACTAACTGAAAGCTTAAGTTGATGAGATGCTCTATAAAAGCTACATAGGTAAGAGAAGGATTGGTGGGGGACCTTGAAGAAAGACATGATTAGAGGAAAGCAGTCTTGATTGAAGGAAAAGCATGACAGAGCAGGAGCAATCAAAAGATCAAATTGGCTGAAGAAGCCCATCCTTGGTTACCCTACTAGAATAATGGTTGGATGTAGTAATGTAGTCTTTCATCAGGTTATTTCACACCCCATCCAGAAAAGAGATGAAGGTGGTCTTAGAGACAGGAAAAGCTACACACCTACCAGATAAAATTTAGAAATAGCATTGAACTTGCTTATTTTATGACTTGCTCTGGTGATACAGAAATGAAGGACAGAAACTGGTCCTCAAGCAGGTTCCAATCTAGACAATAAGGAATGGAAGTGCAGTCAACAAAAGGCAGAACAGAATTCAGACACATTTCATTTCAGTTCCAAGTCTGTTGTGTTGCCGGAATGTGAATCTTGCAAATGCTGTAAGATTTTCATCGGCCATTCATCGTGGGGTGAATGCTGGTCTAGCCAGCTGTTTGACTAGCAATCAATTCTAACATGAAGACACAGAAACCTGTTTTTCATTAGAAAGTATTTTTATCCTTATCCTGTTGAGTGAAAGAGACATTGGGACTTGATCTACATTTACCAATGTACAGATCAAATGTTCGATATAGGGCAATTCATCACTAGTTTAGTTTATTTTTCCCTCCAGATTTATTACGATATACCTGACATATAACACAGTATAAGTTTAAGATGTACAAGGTGTTGATACTTGCATATTGCAAAATGATTGCCATCATGGCATTAGCTAATACCTCCATCTCATTATATAATTAAAATTTCTTTTTTTTTTTTTTTGTGGGGAGAACATTTAAGATCTACAGAAATGATTCATCTTATTACTGGAGACTTGTACCTTTTGACTAACCTCTCCCATTTCTCCAAGCCTAGTTTAGTCTCTAATCCAGTAGAAAAGTAACAGCATTCTCTCTAGACTGATTGCTTTTCTAAAGGCACGATCAAAAGCGACATTCTTTATATGCATCAGAAAGATTCAATTATTATTCTTTCTTTCTTTATTCAGCACCACTGTGAATAAGAAGCAAAATGAGAGAAAGGTGGAGAGAATATTCTGTACAGGACTGATCTCTGTGTGATGCCCTATCATAAGCACCCTTAGGTTTTATTTGAGTTCAGAATATGTGGCAGCCAACCCATCTCTTTAGGAGTAGTATGACATGCTCCAGGCCTCCCATTAACTGAAAATTTCTCTTGATATTCAGCTTACATGTTTCTTTATTAAATTCCTTCTGAAAATTTGGAATTATACCCTTGATACCATCCACAGATGTCTTTCTACTTTTGTTGTTTATTCTATTAGCAGTTATTGCCTCATCAATCCCCCTCTTCACTTGGTGCCCAGGAAAAGAAATGTGGTTTGTATTAATATCTTCAATTGTCCATCATAAATCAATACTCACAGTCACTTAATTGTCTTTATTGCTTTTCTTTCAATCCTCTTCTATTTTCTGTATTTGTCACATGTTTCTCCTAACATTTCAAGATTATTGTAGGTGTCAAATGAAGCAGCCACTGGCATTTCATAGGGGTCTCCAAAGAAATTCTTTACCAATAAAGTTGACAGTATGGGAAAAGGAATAGGTAAAAATTTCTCACCAGAGCAAGAAACTGAGACTACAGGCATAAAAATGAACTTGGGTTGAACCTTCCAAGCAATTGCCATGTATGGTTTAATGATGAAGGGGTACAAAAAGCAGCAAATAAATTAAGTAGAGATACTACTAGAACATTTCCCCTTATCTTGAGTGAAAGACAAAAATAAAAAATGAATAAAGACAAAAAATAGCAATTTGGTAACCAGATGACATAAGGAAATTCTGCCAAATACAAGAAAATTTGAACCAAGGCCAAAGAAAGATAAAAGAATTGTAGAAAATCTCCACCTCTAATTCCCAAAAGAACAATGTAATGTTGCAGGAAGAAAAATGGAAAGTGTTCTGGAAAATCACTCCCCTACCCCACACTGAAAGTCTGAAGACTGGTGGTTGGGTGGGGCCATAGTGGTATGATAAAAAAGAAAAATGAACTGCCATTTCTCACCTGACTGAGGCTTGTTGTTATTTCAGTTAAAATTAACAGAAAATTGTATTTTATACTTGATGAGTTTTAAAATAAACATGAAGAGCATTTTAACATTTTCCTGAGAAACTTCCCTCAATCTACTATCAGAATTAGCTTTCCCTATCCTTAGATGTCACCACTTTGTGATGATTTTGAGTGTAACTTTTTTGAGTCAAATTTTATCTTCAAGATTTAGTCATGTCGCTGTACATGTAGTGGTCAATTACTCTTTACTTTTGGGTGATAATTCATTTTATAAATACACCTCAATTTGTTTATACACTTTCTTGTGTACTTAGAATTTTCCCACTTTTGTTTATTATTAATAAACTTCTACAAAATCTCGTGTGTTTGTGCGCATATACATGCACTTAATAAAAGCAAAATGAGGAGAAAGGTGATTAAAAGGTACAAACTTTCACTTATAAAATACATACTAGGGATATGGCATACTGCTTTATAATGTATGCAAAAGTTAAGAGAATAGATTCTAAGTTTTCATTAGAGGTAGAAAAAGATTTTTTCATATTCTTTATTTTTTGAGTTAAAATGTTGGATGTTTACTATATTCATTGTGGCAATCATTTTTTGATACATGTAAATCATAATATGTGATACTTCTTAAATGTATATAGTGATATAGTCAATTGTATCTCAATCAAATTGGAGACATATTTTTGACTTTTATTTGCAGTTAACTTCATTGAGCTCACATGATAAACTCTCTTTTGAGTAACAATTCAAATTTCAGTTCCATTTTTATATTCTGAGTTGCTTTGAGACTATCTCATATATGAGTTAGGATTGTTTAATCTGTAAAGGGTTATTTAATTCTTCTGAAGAATTATTAGTCTACAATTACTTTCTCTTGTAAAATGTTTTGATGTCAGGCTACTGCTGTCTTAGTGAGAGGAATTTTGAAGTTTTCCTCATCATCTATTTTTTAAGAGTTTATATATGCTGGCTATTTTTGTCTTTAAGAATTTGGTAAGATTCACAAATGGATTCACTTAAACTTTAAGGGTAATTTTTTTTTGACTTTGATATGGACATTTTTTCCATTAAAAATTCAGTTCCTTTAATAAATATGGAACTATTTAGGCTTTCTATTTATTAATTTGATATATTTTATCAGGGGATATTTCTAAATTGCAATTGTGTTCAATTTGCTAGCATAATTGTGTTTACAATGTCATTATTACCTTTTAATGTCTGCAGGATCTGAAATTGTATTCTTTCATTACTTTTTGATGATTTACATTTTCTTTTTTTTTTTTATTCTTCATCAGTGTACTTGATGGCTATTATTTTCAAAATAAATTTTTGTCAAAAAAGCAACTTTGGAAGATGATGTCACCAAGATTGTATTAGAGGGAGTTCCTTGCATTACTTCTATGTCCAAAATGATCACCTGATAATTGACATTAGGGAAGTACATCAAGAGAGTTTTGTGGTTTAGGATGAGACTGCAGACCTCCTTGCACTTCAGGGGTCAACAAAGACTGCATCAGAAGGGAGATATAGCTTATTAGAGCTTTTGGGAGGCAGCAAAATGGTGATACTTAAAAGGAAAGCTTAAAGGTTTATCAAGAAACCAGAGTATTCAAAAATTTGAAATATAATTTCATATCTAAAGGAACTCAAAAAAGAAGATGGTAAAACTATAAGTAGATGAAAGGAAACAATAGAAATTAGAGTAGAAATTAACAAAATATAAATTTTATAAATTCAAAGGGCCAATGAAGCTAAGAAATGATTATTAGGAAAGATTAGCAAAAGAAGCAAGCCCTGTCAAACTCACAAATAAGAGAAAAAGAATGAATATATTACTTCAGAAATGAAAGAGAAAATTACAACAGATACTACAGAAATAAAAAGGATTATATAAGACTACTATGGCAACAAATTGGACAATCTTAAAGAAATGGACAAATTTATAGAAATAATATTCCAGGACTGAAATCAGGAAAAAAGAATATCTGAATAGAATTATCATATCTGAGAAAACTAAAACTGTCATCAAAATTCAAGGAACAGATGGTTTCACTGTGAATTCTACTAAAATTTCAAAAGAGCATTAATAGTATTAATATTAATACTATTCAAGCTCTTCATATAGAAAGATAAGTCAAAACAATTTGACTACTACCCAAAAGAAAAGAAATCACAAGAGTTGGAGAGGATGTGAAGCAATTTTTATGTACTGTTGGATGGACTATACATTAGTGCAACAATTATGTAAAGCAGCATGGAGAGTCCTCAAAAAATCAAAAATAAAGCTTCCATATAATCCAGTTAACCAACTTCTGGATGTTTACCTGAATAAAATAAAAATACTAATTTTAAGAAATTATATGCAAACCACATTTTATTGAAGCATGATTTGCAATCATTAAGATCTGGAAACTACCTAAGTGGCCATCAGCTAATGAGTAGATGAAGAAGATGTGGTCATGTATGTACAATAAATACTATTAAGCTATAAAAAAGACAAAATACTACACTTTGCAACATAGATAGACCTAGAGGGAATTATGTTTAGTGAAATAAGATAGACAAAAACCAGAAGTGTAAAAGACAGACGTGGGCTTTTACCTTTAAACTTAATGAAGTATCTATACATGTTGATTAAGAACAATGCATGCTAAAATTTATATAAAGTTATCATACAGTATTACTTCAATTTAAAAAATAATTCTGAAAGTTGTTTAAAAAAAACTAGCTTTGATTTAATATTCAATAATGTGTGTTTTATTATTATTTTATTCTACTTTTAGATTTGTTGCTATTGTAAAGAAGTTTGCAATAGAAAATCAATTTATTGTGTACCTTCATTTACAAGAGTATAAAATTATACATTTTCTTCTAAGTACAATCTTAATAACATCTCAGAAATTTGTCATTGTTTTTTGATTATCATTTGTTTAAAGTGTTTCCTAATATTTTCTTGACTCTGATTATTAGATGAGTTGTTTAATATGCAAGTATTTTCATTTTTGAGGTTATTTTAGTTTATTGATTTCTAATTTAAAACCAATGGAATTAGGTAACATATTTCTTATGAGACTTGTTTAAAGGTCCAGTATATGGAAACAATTTGTTTTGTGGGAACAGATGTAGTTGAAGGCTAGAGTTTTTCAGAATTCTAATTTGTCATTAAAAACCCACATACCTTAAACATTTTGAATTTATTCAGTTAGATTCTTTGCACTGTCTTCTATCGGCATGCTTCTTCCTAGCCGTGTTCTTAGAGGCCTAATGAATAGTCATGGTTTCTTTTGGTAAAGGAATTGTCACTTTGCAAAGCTCAATTTACCACATTTCCTCAGCTTTTTTGAATAGTTTGGGAGGAAACACTATGACTTATGACTTCTTTAGCATGTTTTGATTATTAAGTTGAGATATTGTCTCTTGTAATCACATACATCATGACCGGTATTGGAGTTCTCACTCAGAATCTTTTTGTTGGGGGAGAAAGGGCGCAGGGAATTTAGGGATTTTTCTTTTCCTAATTATAGTAAAGTGTATATAACATTAAGCATTCTGATCATTCAGTGTCATTAACAAAATGTTAACATTGTTATGTAACCATCACAACATCTATCGCCAGAGATTTTTTTCACTTTCCAAAGGTGAAGCTGTATCCATTAAACAATTAGTTGAACAATGACTCCCTATTTCCCCAGCCTCTGGAAACCACAATTCTATTTTGTGTCTCTATGATTCTGACCACTCTTGGCATCTCATATAAGTGGAATCAGACAATATTTGTCGTTTCATGGCTGACTTATCTCACAGAGCATAATGTCTTCAGTTTACCATTGTTGTAGCTGCTAGAATATGGTCATACAAATTTACCTGTTCAGTTTCCTGGTTTTATTTATTTTGTGTATTTATCTAGATGCAAGATTGCTCAATTATACTGTTAATCTATTTGAATTTTTGAAGGGCTACCATACTGTCTACCAAATAAGTTGTACATCACGGTCCTCTTAAAAAGCAATATAAAATTTAATTTTAGTTAGGACCAACCACCTCGAATGTAAGACACAAACATATGACTGCATTTTCTGAAGAACATATTGCGAAGTGAATTTCTATTACTCTGCAAACAATTTGCCCACACAATTGATTGGGGTGATAGAGGCAACTTTATTCAAGAAAATGGAAATAAAAGATCAGAAATAAAGAGAACAGAAAGACAACCTGAGTTGGCCAGGCTCAGGAGGGAGTAGGAATAGACTATCCTATCCACATCACTTTTTTTTTTTTTTTTGAGACTAGGTCTCACTATTTTTGCCTGTGGAAGCGCAGGCTCATGTTGCCCATGGTACCACGAACTCAAGCAATCCGCAGTCTCAGCTCCCAGGTAACTGGGATTACAGGCGCATGCCACCACACCCAGCTATTTTTTGGGACTAGGTCTCTCTGTGTTGCTCCGAGGGGGACTCAAACCACGATCCCTAGCCCCTGCCTCTTACAGGCATGAGCCACGGTGTCCCACCCACATCACTTTAAAGATGATTAATCTGAGAGCATAGGGAGAGCCTGTCAAAGGAAAGTGATATTCTCTTCACATGGCAGAAATGGTACTTTGTGACATAGTTACATAAAATACAGAGGAAAAATGTGGCTTAATGGCAAAATTGCTCAGTTTCTGTGATCCTTTGTACCTCCAGGCTACTAAGATTCTGACAGGTCAGATCCACTTAAGCCAATTCTCTCTGTTTTCTCTGCCCTCAGTATGAAGAATATTCAAAGAGAGCCCAGATCAGTAAGAAGAAAACCCAAAGTAAATCTATCCACATGACTTTGAATAAAATAGTAAAATTGGATGCTATCTGTTCTAAAATAAGTAACCCAACACAAAAAGGCAAAAAGAAAACAAATGTCTGACTAGTATAGATTTCTCCAACAAAAAAGGAAAATAAATGAGTTGCAAAATTATAGAAAGAGTATACTTCTGAAGAATACATTTCAGGAACTCTAACAGCAGTTAAGAAAATGAAATACTTTTTCAAAACAATTAAAATGGATGAACTTTATGATGCAAGGATGAAAACTAAGTTTAGGAAGTATTCCACAGAGTAGGAGGGAACTAACAAAGTGAAGTAAAAATTGTATGAGATAACATAAAATTTCTATGAGACATAAATCATAAAGATCATAAATTAAGATGCATAAAAATGGGGTCAAAGGGAAGATGCAGAGTAAAACAAACAAATGGGGTCAAAGGGAAGATGCAGAGTAAAACAAACAAAAGACACAAAGGCAATTAATTAGCAGATTTTCTTAAAATTTATTGATATATCTAAATGACACAAAATGGTATTGAAAAAACTGTCTGAGCCCAAAATATTCTTTGGTCAATTTATCTCATATTAAGAATGATTCCCCAGACCTCAGCAATGTTTACAATTTGTACCAGTTCATTCTTTATTGGGGGCTGTATTTTAGGATCTCTAGTCTCTACCCACTAATTGTTCATCACTGGTCTATTAAGTAGTGAGAGACTAAAATGGCCAGAGAGCAAATTCAGCCCCACTGAGAACCTGAGAATTAGAGAAAATATGTCACCAAGATGACAAAACTGGGCTGCTGACAACATTTACAGAATTAAACACCAAAGACATGGGATGCGAGGTTGACAGTTTGGAAGGAAACTGAATGTGTCTTAAGAGTTCTCAGTCAAATTGTTGGTCACTGACTTATTTTGTCAAGTTCTTTCTTAAAAGAAAATCAAAGGGTGAATATGAGTGACCATTAATAAAATCATCAAGGATGCAGAGTACCCTCAAGAGGGAAAATACAAATACAAATGCTAGTGAAACTTGAAAAAAACTTAAAGCAATTAAAAAGACATTATTTTTCAAAGATGAAATTTTTAAAAAAGAAGATTCTATGCAGTGTGAGTTAATGATCCTCAAACTTCTCTGTATTTTTCTGATGGTTTATTGTCTAAATTCCATTAGTTCAAAATTTAGACTTTGTTTTAAAATTATGATGAAGTAAATAGAAAAATGCACATGAAAATGTTTATTGAACATTGCTTGTAACAGGGGAAAACTAAATTCAACACAGATGTAGCAACAGAGGGCTGATCAATTTATCTACATGACAGTTGTTAAAAAGTCCTTTTGAATAAGAATTTTTGTTGGCATGTCTAAAACTCTACTGGTGTTTTAATGAAAGAAATATACAAAGTGCATGGACACACAAGCATACAGAGAGAAAGTTAGTGACTTAAGAAAATTACACCAAAAAGATACAATATTGATTATTGGATAGCAAGGGTTTGGATTTTATTTTCCTGTTTTGTGTTTGTTTTTCTGAATTTATCACTTTTTCTACACGGCATATTTACTGTTATTTTTATAATTAAAATGTCATTTTGAAATAAAATATATACTCAAGAGAAAGATTTATCAAGCATTTACTCTTAAGTTGGGGACTAGTAGTAAATTCATTACCTTAGCTCAGTGAGCAAAACTATTCTGATCCGCTGTGCCTGTTCTTTTATTCTCTTACAGACAGACATTAGGGCTGCAATATTTCAGGTGCCACAGAATCACCCGTGTCAGTTATCACAATGGTCATAATTATGAGCAGCATCCAAGCACACCCAAACCATTGGCAAAGTCAGCTAACAATTACTGCTGCTCCCTGATCCCTACAAACCCTGGACTTGACTGTTTGATTCAACAGTTCTCTTGCAGATTCTCACCGTTACATGAGGAAATCTAAAGCACTGGAATATGATTTACAAAAATTAAATTGGCAAGGAATGTGGCAATAAAGTTGTCTAATATGTTCCAGGGTGATGGTTGGGAGATGATTTAAAATAGCCAAGGGCAAGAGCGATTTAAAATCGGCTGCTGAGCATTGAACATTTTCAGAGCTGTCTGAGTCTTGGGTGGGTATGCAGCTTTTTAGTTCAAAGGCTGTAGTCCATTTCAGGGTTTGACAGGAAGAAGTAAGAGGCCAGCTGAATTCTTGCCAGAGGATATAGCAAAGAATTCAGAATCCAATACCCAACCCAGCTCACACTTACACACAAAACAATGGTTCTTTTTTCCCTTGTTTGAAATGCAAACCAGTCACTGTTCTGTTTCTACAGTTGTAACTAATGCAATCATCTTTGCAGCACTTTTACAATGGCTTCCCTTTCTATCTCTGGGTTTCCCTTTCCTTATTAGTCTTACTCCCTCTTTCTCCCAGAACTCTGGTCTCTTAGGACAATATTGTGGTTGTGGAGCAAACACCACCCAGGACACATTGCTCTTGGTTACTTCATTAGGCTGGTTCCTGGAAAGAATATGAAAGGACATGACATGGAGCAAAGCCAGGATACATAGCATGAATCAAATGAAATTTTTATGTTTTACGCTGTAGTCATTTGAATTTGTTTGTTATTGCAATACGAACTAGCCAAAGTCAATTGATATAGAGACAATGCATCTTTTGCTGGAAATCAGACGCATGGGTACAGAACGTGCTCTTAATTTAGAATTTGGCATGTAGTTGGCACTCAATAAATGCTTGAATGAGTAAATGCAGGGAAAATATCTAGTTTTCAGTGCCAGCTTTGTCATTTGCAGGCTGTGAGACTATCACTTAATTCCATGTATATTTAAGAAAACACTTGACTGCCATAGATACTGTTGTGTTTATTTGCTATAGATACTGTTGGATGATCCAAAATGAAAGTGTTTGTTAAAGCACAGAATAGGCCATAAAACATGGCTCAATTGAACTCTATTCAAGTCAGTAAGAACAAGCATTATTTCTGTCTAATTTATGGTGGGAAGGGTAGTCACTTTATTGCATTTTGTGAACAAGTTGAAATTTTTTCTTTGCCTCTAAACAAGGTATAAAGTAGAAGAATGCAAGTTAAGAATAGTGGAAGCCAAGCTGTTTAGTATTTAAACCTGGGTAATTCATCAAGCAATTTTTATAGTTCAAGTAGCCACAACATATCTCTTCTCTAGACTCTGGTTTCTTTATCTAGAAAATAAAAGGGTGACACCAGATTGCATAAGAGTTTCTTTTACAATTCTAACATTCTAAGAGAGATTTCACATAATCATAGACCTTATGAGTTTGAGCACCATAAAACTGCAATGGCAAGTTGATCCATGGTTTCTCTGTGTTTTCAGTTGAAGCTACATCTGCCAACATTTCTAGATAAAAAGTGAACAACGGTTAATTGCCCAGATGCTTCCAAATGTCCAGATGTTTGGCATGGAGATTTACCATGTGAGTGATTGACTAAATTGCTTCATTTTTCATCCAGACGTTTTGGCTTGGTTCAGACGCTACCTCCCTCTCCAGATCTGGAAGAGAATCCTACGATATTATGAGGACATAAAGTGAAGACCAAGAAGAAAGCATGGATGTTGAACTCTTCTCTATACACAGGTAAAACCTAACTCAGACTTCCTAGAGATAAGAGGGGCAAAGATGCTTTCATGTTAGCATGTTGGTGATTCAGCTTTGATCTCTCAGTCCAAACAGAAAATTCCTGACTCTAGAGGCTTTAAGCTCCTGAAAAATGTCATAACTAATCAACAAGCAGATTTACTTCATCTCAGCCACTAGGTTGGTCAAAGTATCAAATAAGAGTGAAGATCTGAAGACAACCTCTCTCCTTAGTCATTTCTCTTTCTGCTTCTCTACCTGCTCAGCCAAGGTTATGACTTAGGACTCATTTCTTTATCTTTAGATCTTATTTATCACCTTCAGATAGGTAAATTTACATATCTGTTACTCAGCATGAGTTTAGAAACTCAACATGAGTGTAGAAGGAATTAACTGACAACATCCCAAAGCGATGTCTTCATGTTCTTGTGGGGAAAACATTGAGGCTAGTGAGACTGTGATATAACTTTCAAATATTCATAAAAACAGTTACAAATATTATGAAACATGTTTATTTGTTTGCCCAAGGCAACTGCTATCAAATTATGTCAAGACAGGGACTAAAGGCATGAAAAGGCCATTTATTTATTTTAACAAATATTCTTTGAGTTCCTTAGTAGTAAACTACTGATATGGGTAACTTGGCTGGATGAGCAGCTGGGGCCTCTGGTAGTGATATAGTTGAAAATTCTATTGAACACCCTACTGCTCTAGTGGGAAGAGTCTGAGAGAAAGTCCCAGGAGAAGCCCCAAAAGGTTGCAAAAAAAAAGGAGGCCGGAAGTGACCCAAGGAAGAGAGGAGTAAGAGACATAAGAATGGTGGGCCAGTAAAGAGGAGCCTGAGTGACCAGACGGGGTGGAAGCCCTCTGGAAGAGTGAACTGGTAGTGGTGATGAGCCTTGGTGGGAGAGTTGCTGGCAGAGAAGCAGTTGGTGTGGACTGCATGCCAAACAGCAGGCTGAGAATGATGAGGGGTTGCTGAGGGCAGGACTGGTGAATGTGGCCAGATGCGCAGAAGGCAGGCCTGGTAAAGGAAATGCCTGCTGCTGCAGCAAGGTGGCGTGGGAACTTGCTGGAAAGTTGGTACCTGGGAAAGTCAAGAATTTGGAAAGCTGATTTTGCATCAGTACTTTTTGGAAAAGTTGAGAGAAACCTGGAGAAGCTGAACAGTTCAGGACACTGAAGAGAGAAGCAAAATGAAGACAGAAAAGAAAGACTGGATTTTACAAAATACCTGCCTCAGGTTTGGAGGGGCTAAAAGGTACCATCTTGGACATGTGTTTGGGACTTTTGAACTAAAAGGTAAATGGGGTAAAATAACTAGCCACTTGTGGCATTAAGGACTTTCAGTTTTCTTGGTTAATTTTCCTTGTTAATAAAACCCTGCTATTTAAATTGCATTGTGACTTTGGCAATAACCACGTGCGGGTGGTAAGAAACCAGAAATAATCTGGGCAGCAGAAGCCACATTTTAAAAGTGTCACTTTTTTCCTTTGGCATATTGGTTGGAGGTTTCTGCCCTATTTTGATCCAATATCACTACTATTATAATACTCCATAACATAATTCTCCAAAATCCACTGTTTAAGCAATAAATATATTTTAGCATATGATTCTGAGGACAGTAGTTTGGACTGGGTTCAGCTGAGCAGCTCTTTCAGTCTGAACTGTGGTTGCTCAGACAAGTGCAAGTCCAGTCAATTGCCGTGTCAGCTGAGGACTGTCTCATCTCTGATGGCCTCCAGTGATAGGGCACAACTCTGCTCCACAGAGTCTATCATCTTCCAATGGAAAAACAAGACCACTTCTCAAATTGGCAGTGTTCTCAGAGAACATGTGGGAGTGAGTGAGGTCTCCTGAAAACTTGGACCCGGAAATATAACTTTCCTTATATTCTAGCGGTCAAAGTAAGTTAGACTAGCCCAAATTCAAGGAATATGGAAATATAACTTTTTTCACACACAGAAACTACGAAATCAAGTTGGAAAGAGCATGCATAAACAGAAAGGTGGAGAATTGGAACCATTTTTATAAGCAGTTAAAACAAATCACCAGATAGGTTTTCTCTACAAAATGTATTAGAAATTAGAATGTGAGAATACAGTTCCAGGGGACTGGTCTGTATGGGTTACATCAATGGAATCTCATGTGCAATATCTTCTGACTGAGAAGTCAGAGAGAAGGAAGGTATTGGAAAAATATAGTGAATTTGGTCACTGGTTTCCTCAGACTTTTTACCGTGCCTAAAGCTTTAGCAGAACATCTCTCAATTTGACTACCAAAATAAACACCAGGTAATACACAGGGCCTGAGTCCATGGGGAAATGTGGTTTGGGGTTATATTCTTCTAGTTGGCATGGTCGGAGATCTTCTGAGAAGGAGAGCTTTTAGCATAAATCTGAACACTGCAATTAAAGGAGCTAGGCAATAGAAAATAAAATAAGAAAATAAAGCTTTGGTGGAAAACATTCTAGAGGAAGGTGTCTGCTAAGACAAGACCCTTCCACCAGTCACTGGCCTTTGTTCACAGCTGTTGATTAGTTATCCCTGATCCTTCAACTACTCAATATCTTCCAGATATGATCATTTTTTAATTATCCTGCAATTCTTACTGGCCTGATTTTAGCATTCTTAAAATTTTCTCCATTAGAAACCTAGGAGTCAATTCCTATTCCATATCCATACAGTTTATTAGGTTAGATATTATACATATGACTTTAATATGTCCCCTCAGTTCCCTTTAGTATTTATAAAGATTCTATAAACTTCCTCTATCATATATGAAAGGGATAACCATATACACATGAACAGGGTAATAAAAAAATGAGATGAGACAATATAGATGAATCTTTTTAGCACATCCTCTAATACATATTTGAAGCTAATAAATGTCATTTACTAGTGTAGATATGTAAGACATTTTAAAACACATTTTGCTGTGTCATATGGACTTCTTTTTGTATAAAAGTAATATGCACACATAGCAACTATAACAGACAATGTTAGTTCCCTACCTGTATCTGTGGGTCCACATCCTTGGTCCCTATGGTTTTTGGCAATATCTTACTTCTGTGTCTGAGGGTGTTTTATCTAGAACCATAGCAGGCTGCTCTGCCCTCTAATATACAATGGGCCAAAAGTGTTTAGAAATTACTAACAACCTGGGAGTAGCCCTCTCAGTCAATGATTGCTGGGGAATGGTTTATAAATAATCACAGTTCCCTTGCTTCTAGGATAAGGTAAGTGTGAGGTGCTTGGATTATGCTTGTGTCCAATTTCCCCTTGGAAATAGCTTTAGTTGGTTCCTGCAGAAGCTGTTTTAATAACCTAGTCTTTCTTTGTCTTTCTTCTATGACACCTCTGCCTAACCTTGCAGGTGTTCCTTGCACCTCCCAGGATACGACTTGCCTCCAAGTCCCAGTTCAAGATACTTCAGGGGGATTCCAGACTAATATAATAACAATTAAATAGCACAGAATCACCTGTGATAAAAGCCAAGGATCCCATTTATTCTTCTAAGTCCTACTCCTCAAGGACAAATTTTATTTACCCTTTTTTAGTTCTTTTTTACAGTTTTAGTTCTTTTTACAGTGCCTTCCTAACTGCAGATAAAATGCTGATTTTTCTGTTTTTCAATTTAATCTTTTTAAATGCTATCTATAGGCTGCCTATTATGACCAATGTAGTCATTTCTGATTCCCTCCTCAATCTTTGATACTTGACATGTATATTTCCACTTTCCACTCTGTTTTTGGCTACATTTAATTTTAACACAATACATTTACCCTATTTTTCAATAAATCAACTTTAGAGAATACTTTAGTGAGGCTCAGATAGTTCTACTACCTTCTCCATCCCATGTTTTCATTACCTAACTTCCTAAGTTCCATCAACTACATCTTTATTCTTACTCTGCATGTGTGTATGTGCACATGCATCTGCATGAGTGTGTATACTCACCCAGTCACCTATACCCAAAACCAAGCAATACACACACTCATGCATTGGAATAATGCAAATGCAGTGCATATTTTCTGACTTTCAGTATATACTACAAGATGTTCTTAACTTGTTTTGCTATTCCTTGTTAATTACTCACTCTGTGCCAGGTACAGTAAGAATACACTTAGGTACAGAAGACGTCCAGTATATGGTTTCAAAAGAAAGATGGCAAAAGTAAAACTAAGAAATGAATAAATCAAATAATTGGGGCTCTAAAATATAGTATAGGCTATCTGACAAGCTTGCCATCGTGACCTGATTTAGACAGAAGGGCAAGGAAGGAATACTTTTGAGGAGCTGCTTTGTCCACAGAACATGCAGGCTGGACAGTGATCTGTGGTGAGTGTGATGTCTGATGTGGCTGTGTTTGGAAAAAGAGGCATTAAGATTGAGTGTTAAAGGCAGAGAGGAAAGTGGGAAGCAGGTTAGCCACAGAAGCAGCCTTTTTTTTTTTTTTTAAGAGAATAAAAATCCAGTCCGTGAGGGGTGATAACATGCTCGGAGGGACACGAGTCACACTCACAGGGGAGTGCATTAAGTTTTTATAGATAATTTTTTGGCCTCACCCTGTTTCTGTGCAGTAGGGAGAGGTGTAGGCAAAGTGGGGGGAGGGAAGTGTGACTTGGTGGGGCTTTCTGATAATGTCTGGATCCTCAGTCAGGGATCTTGGTGGAGGTATTGTTGAATTTGAGTTTGCTTGTTTAGGGATAGGAGTTCGGGTTTGTTTGGGGAGAGCTATTGTCCTTCTAAGAAGGACATGCTCCTGTGAAGTCCCTGGGACAGGTAAGAGCTTGACATCAGGAAACCATGACAATAAGCCTTGTGTGCTATGCCAAGGACTGTGGATTTTATTCCAAGCAGATGGGAAACTACCCAAGATATCAGCCAAGACTCAAAAGGATGACAGGAAACTGAGGGACAGGATCCAGAACTTTGGCAGTGGGACAATTGGGGTCAATTTCATGACTAATAAACAAGATCATGCAGATTTAAGTTCTTAGCATAGTCTCTGGTGTATAGGGAATTTTTAATAATGTCTAGGCATTATTATTTTAATTATCATTAATTGAAAGTTGACTTAAACTCCCTGAGGAACCACTGCCTTCCTTGTAAAATAAGGGTACTATCCATCCCAAAGTTTAAATGCAATACAGAAACCAACCATATAATCAACTATAAGGCAGAAAAGATTTTTGTTAATGGCTGCCAATGGCTGGCCACAATTCTCTTTCATCTCAAGGATACTTTTGGTAGTGTGGAAATTGCCCTTTGCTCTCAGAAAATAAACCTGCATGTGTGCAGCTTAGCAATGGAAGTGCAACTGGTTTCCTTTGCTTTGACACAAGTGCTTTTCTTCCTTAACACTCACCAGATCTTTAACGTAGGAGTAAAGGTGTCTGCCAGGAATTGCAAAGTGAGCATTCAAGGAGGGTGCATATGCCTTGGCTTTCTTCCCACTCTGATTGCCAAAATACCCAAACCTGAAACGAGCAGCAATGCAGGTTTAACGACCCACTGACGGAAGCTTTTAGAAATGTGTGGTTTCTATTTGTGCCAACAGGGTGTTTTTCCTCTGGTCTCCATTTTCTGCAGGTGGTCCATTTAATTTAACTTCCAGCCACTACCTTCTGCTTTGATTCAGGGAAGTCACTTGTCTTCCCCATACATTTCAAATTCTGGAATCCTTTACATTTCCTGTGTTTCCTCCTCCCCTCACGCCCACTACCCCCCAAACTCCAGTTGCAATATATATATATATATATATATATATATATATATATATTAGAAAAAAAATTTGACAGAATAAAAAATTTTCACAAGTCTGAACCAAATCTGGCATCATTTATACCTGGGCAGTGATTCGACTGTGGCCGGAAATGGTTTGCTTCAACACCTGAGTTTTTTCCAAAAGACCTTATTTTTAATGGTTCGATTTTGATAAGTCCTGAGTTCCTGCTGAAAGGGACATGTCAGACACCTCATTTCTCTAAATGGTGACAGAAGTTTATGAAGTCTAGGCAAGTCCAGTGAGGCAAAGTCAAAGGCAATTGTGAAGAATGAACTGGAAGTTCCAGTTTGGACCAGCCCCTGCAGGGGTGAAGGCCAGGCCACACACATCATCCCTGTGTCCAGGAGAGGAAGACCCCCTGGAGGAGATGATGCTTCAAAGTAGCAGTTAAAGGAAGAGATGATACCTGTCCTGGAGGATTCCAGGTGCCAAGGAATCACTAAAATAGGGCTCTAATAAGCAGACAAAGGAGGCTTTGAGTTTGCTGTCCTAGGAGAAACAGAAGAGACAACCAAGAAAAAGCAACATGGCTAGCATGGCAGGACCCACAGCCTGACGCAGCACTTGGAAACAGAGATGGGCCTCCACCCAGTGAATAATGGGCATACTTATATTGAGAGTCCACACTAATGTGTGTGTATGCATGTGCACAGATTCATATAAGCACCTCTAGGTCATTTGGTCTACCTCTTTTTTTTTTTTTTTTTTTTTCAGGGACATGTTAGGACTAGGCAGCCAAACTAATTTTATTATTTACTTTGGAAATACAATGAGCATAGAATGGTACTTTCTTGGTTTTGTTAAAAAGGGGGAAAGGATTTAACAAGTAAAGTAACAGAAACTAGCTGAGCTAGGATGCCCCATCCATTGGGGGGAGCCCAATGTCCCCGGGAAGAGTATGCTGCTGTGACAAAGGCAGACAGGTTGTATGACTGGAGAAAAAAAACACTAACATCTCTGTGCCTCTTATTTTTTATCTGTGAAGTGATTATGATAGGGGTGCTGTGATGAAATTGAGGGGCTATGGCCACAGCATGGTATTGGTGCATTGGAATAGCAGCCACTGTGGCCTGCTGGGTGGAAACTTGGAAAAGGGGAGTCAAACCTGTGCCTAAGAGGAACAGAGAGAGGATTTAAGGAGAGAGGGGGAAGGGAGAGAGAGGAGAGGAGCAGCAGGGAGGCTGGAGGCCTTAGAACTGCCACTGCCATGTGCAGCAGCAGAGTAGGGAAGGAAGTCACAATATGGGTGTCCATCCCCAGCCTAGGCCAGTGAGAATCCAGGGAAAAGCATGTTGGAGAAACTTGTGACCTTTGTAAACTGAATTGGAAATGTGGTGTTTGAAAACTTGCTTTAACTTTGAAACTGTGAAGTTTGGAAATTGTCTGGAGACCTGAAGAGAACTTGCTGTGTTGTTGTTTTCATCAAGAGACATCTGAAGTGCTTGCTACTGTTGTTATTGAGTGAGTCTTACTGGTTTCAGGAAACTTTAGAGTTAAGTTGAAAGAAAGTTGTACCTGTGTCTTTTTGCCATCTTAGTTTCTTCATTGGATATGAATCTCCCACTTTTGAAGAAGGAGCAATGATGCAATCTTGGTTTCGGCATTTACCTTAAAGGTAGGACAGCTGCCATTTTGTGGACACTTATGGCTATGGACCAATGTGCAATTTTTTGGACTAGAGGCTGAACTAGTTGGTAAGATAATCAAAGGGGGTCTGCTGTATGCTCAGAAACTCTTGTCAATTTTGACTTTTTAATGAGCAAATCTGCTTTTGCCTCTTAAGGTTAGTGTGATCTTTGTGACTATTTGTGCTGGCTGGGATGAATCTGATGAGTGGCTATATTTAAAGGGCCAGCTGCTCCTGTTTGTAAGTTTAATTAAGTATCCTGTTTTGTTGGTTTTCTTACCCAATTTCAATTAGTGTTGGGTATTGTTCCATCAAAATGGTGGGAATATCCTTAGCAGTTCAGTCAAGATTAAGGGATCTGAAATTATGATCAAGAAGAAGCAATAAATGCCTACATTTGCTGCTCTGTTATTTCAGATCATAGAGTGGAGATCTCTCTCTCTCTCTGACCTAGCATACTGTTATTTGAGCATTTATGCATGAGAGGATGGATAACTTTGAGTGTTTTTTGTGGAAATATTTAATGATATTCTTTCTTTTCTCTTCTTTGTATTGCATAATAATTTTATTAAAAAGTCTTATGCAATGGAATATGTTTGTCTTGACGTGGTGGATAGAAGAACCCATTTGGAGTGTACAGGTATGGTGATGTCCCAGAGTACCCCTCACTCTGTGCTAAAATGTACTCCGTTTGATACTTTAATGGTGGATACAAAAATGCTCTCTGTATGATACTTTAATGGTGGACACATTATACATTTGTATAATCCACTAATTCACTAGTTGTATAAAACTAAGAGTAAAGTAATATTACCCTATGGAACAAAAGGATGTTGTCAAAGGTTCATCAATGTGACAAATATATGACATCGCTATGGTAGGAATGCTGATAATAGGGGAAGCTATACATGCTAATTGCAAAAGAGCAAAGTGGTTGTAGAGGTTAAATGGGGAATCTGTATTTTCCTCTTAATGTTCCTGTGAACTAAAACTCTGAAAAATAAAACCTTATATACAAAATACATACATTTGTACACACATTCTGTCTACGGTCATACCACCCTGAACACGCCTGATCTTGTCTGTACACACATTCACATATAGAGTATCATTCATCATTAGGAAAATACAAATTAAAATAATAATGAGATACTGCTACATGCCTGTTATAGGTGCAGATACTAATAAAAGACAACACTAGATTTTGGAGCACCTGGAACTCTCCATCACTGCAGGAGTATAATAATCATAGACTTGGTAACAGCTTTGCTCTTCCTTATAAACGTCAACATACAGTTACCACATGACGAACCATTCCATTCCTGGGCATTTACCCAAGAGAAGTAAAAACATAAATGTTATATGTTTAAATAAAACCTGGTATGCAAATGTCTTATTTGCTCATAAAAAGGAACAAAGTACCGATACATACAACCACATGAGTAAATCTCCAGAGCATCATTTTAAATGAAAGAAGCCCAACTGAAAGGCCACATCCTGCACAACTCCATTTTTATGACACTGAAGAAAAGGAAAAAGATAGGGCCAATGGTTAGGATGGGGTTAATTATAGGGGAGTGAAGGAATAAAGGGGGTAACAGATGTTCTGAATCTTATGGTTACAAATTAAGAGAATCTCAAAACTCACTGAACTGTCCCATTTTTAAAAGGATGAATTTTCTAGATGTCAATTATACCCTCAGATTAAAAAAAATAGTTTCAACCACAAATAACTGAGAGATAACACTGGGTGAAGCACCAGTGACAGTAAAATGACGTCAGTTAGCTAACAACTGCTAAGGACAGGTGTTGTGACCCTTTCTGATTTTGGTTAACAAATGTTAAGAATGTGGAATGCTGAGTGTGTGAAAGGGGATAAAGGCTGTAGGAGAGATGGTAGGCCAGCTGGGGAAGCTTCCTCTTGTGACTCAGACCAGCCCCATCCCAGCTCATCTGGGCACACTTGAATAAAACCATTCATTTGCTAATGTGTCTTGGGGTGCAGCTTATCAGAGAGCTTGGGTGCCAAGACCCTGCCTCCCTATGCCCTGCCTGCTCAGTACATAATTTTCCTCAATTTGCCAGAAAAGTATCCCAAGGCCAAAAATGTACATAGCAGAGATATCAAATCCTGCAACTGTGTCTTGCATAAGTGAAAAATCTGATAAAAACCTTGTCTTAAAAGTCCTTCCAGTGGTTTTGCTGCACATCTGATGCCAAACGTGGAACAGAGTGATTCTGAGACTCAGTCCCTGCAGGTCACTGATGCGTCATATCTCTTAAGCATCTATTTGGCAAGTCTGGGTTTCAACACCTGTCAAATTGAGGAAATGTTGGAGGTGGCTTTGAACAATAAAGCACATTCTGCGTGTGTAAGCAATTTGCAAACTAAAAAAAATGTTATTAATGCAGGAAAGGACCCAGTCCTAAATGCTTCCCAACAGACACACCCCTCCTCGGGCTCCCCCAACCCTGCTCCAGACTGTTCAGATCCTTTGTTCTATCAATTTTACATCTGTGTTATGACACAGGTCTGCTGAGAAGGGTCCCAGTTCCCACTAATGCAGCCCTGAACAATGGCTTTGATGAAAGAGATAAGGGAAGAGGCCAGAGGGTCTCTGGAAAGAAAGGAAACTTGTAGCTTTTCAAGTTCAATGAGGCTTAGGAGGTTGGAAGGCTCTCCAAATAAAGGCCTGTTTAAAGGAACGCCAAGGATTCAAAGCCCTTACTTTTCCCAGACCTCTGACCATTTTCAGCCATCCACAGTCCCGAAAATCCAAGGGCACCTCCCACTTCCTTCTCCAGTCATTATTCCATTCCCAAGCCTAGAGCCCTGAATCTGGGTAATGCTAATGGAATTACCTGAAAGGTCTGACAGGGGTCAGCACTAGGAACCAGGGTGGCAGGTGCAGCTGCTCCTCCATTCCCAGCCCCTGGGACTTGATATATGCAAATACAGGGGGCCATCAGGCCAGGGACAAAGAAATCCTTAATCCCTCTAGGCAAGGGAAGGGGCAAGCCCTCAGCCTCACCCCTCCCCCTGTTGTTAATGCTTGTACTGAATAAATCGGTCAGGGACTCTTTCCTTCAGAGGGAGCAGCCCTGGAGGTGGCTTCCATAGGAGAGCATGGATGCCCAGGAGGAGTCTGGGTACAACAGAGGCTGAGGGGAAGTGTCCTGACTGATTTCTAGGTGGAAACAGAAGGAAACCCTCGCTGGTGGGAACAGGCCTGTTGAGATCTGATTAGACTTAAAGGCATTAGCCTGTAGGAGGCACATATGTTTACTATTGATTTGACCTAACCCACAGGACAACATAAAACCCTTGCTCTTACCTTCATGGTCTCACTTTTAAGACAAGTTCCTCTCCCCTGGGACAGAGTCTGGTCCCTCTGAGAATGTAAAGAGGAAGTAGAAGGTGGAAGCCTGGGAAGTTTTGGCTTAAGTTTCCACCAGGGGTTCAGGCTTTCTGTTGGCAAACCAAATTGTGGAAAAGCTTCACTTTCATATTCCCTTTCACCAGAGAGAACTTGGGTCAGCCACAGTCCCAAGCACTGAGGTATAAAGAGGAAACTGTGGAGTCTTGTTATTCCCCCAAATTGATAATTGCCTGCCACCTGCCAGATTCTCTCTCACCTCACAGAGCAACTCCACCTTCAAAGTGCATACATTTTACTCTCATGAAATAGTGAAACGCAGCCTGCATACAAATTAGAAAAGTTCACATACAGTCTCACATTGTTAGGTTTTGCCAATATTTCCAGTTCTCTGTCTTCTTCTTTCCAGACACTTTACAAGGCCCTGTTCTTTCATGAAACTCCCACGAGCACTGTTCTTGCCTCAGGTGCATATGATCTCCCAATACCTGGCCCTCTGATGCTGTTACCAGAATTTCCCTGGATTGAATACCCCCCTTTTGGTCACAAAGCTCCTTTTACCATGGGAGCAAGGAGCATGAGGTAAATTGCCAGATTGCTTCCAAGGCTGAGATTCCATGAATGTGGAGTAATGCAGAGCTCTAGCATAATTGCACTGTGTGTGTCTTGGGTGTTGTCTGCAACTTTTGCTCAAACTCAGGGACAGGAACAGAAATTGAACATATGTCTTTCAAGTACAAGGCTAAAAACTTTCCTTATGCCTTCTTACCTCTGGAATAACTCGTTCCTCGACAATCGCAGTCCAATCGGGTTACTAGTAGCTCTTGATCTGCCCAGGCTCTGACTCTGGATCTGCCCGGGCTCTGACTCTGTTAGCAACATCCAGTCCATGCCTAAGTGTGAGTGGCAGTACAGCAGCCTCCTCTGAGGGGAAAGTGGAAAGGACAGCAGTTCTTCCTCCTCAGAAAGCTGTGGAGAGATGCCAAAGGCTACAGCCCAAAGTCCTTCTGCTCTTGGGCAAGTCAGGTTCATTATCTTCTAATGTTTTCAGATTCAAGTTATCATGTAAATTGGAGATAGAAATCACCATTAGGTCATTTTTCTTGCCCTCTCAGGGACTGAAGTGGGATCAATGTATATTTTCTAGTTCTTTGTTCTTCCCTATGTTAAATAATGCACTAATCAGGCTTCTATTCTTGAGAGAGTATTACATTTTCTAATAGATTTTCACAGCTAAGAAGTTCTTTCATCTTTGGCCCAAAGTTTCCTTTCTTTAAATTCATTTCATTACTTCATTTTTTGGATCTCCCTTTACTGTGGCCTCTCCCTTTTGGAGTTAGACCCTAAAGATATCATTCTTAGAACTGTTTCTCTGAGTGATACATGCGAGACCAGCCTGCCTGGAATAGGAAACAAGTCCAACTGGACTAAATCTTTCTTCCTTGTGCAAATGGAAAGTATTATAGAAATAGACTAAGGAGTGGTGCTAACTCAGATCCTTGTAGCACTTTGGTTCACAGAGTACATTTAAGTTCTTCTCTGGATTGCTTTATGAGTCACACCATAGAAAAGGGTTCTGTTCCATTCAGAGGAATCCAGTACACCATTCACAAGCACCACTGTTCCTTGTCATATTTTATAGTCATCTTCTATACCACCAAAACCTACTTCCATACTGGAAGATAGGTGACAGCAAGAGAAATTGAAAACTCTTGCAGGTCATGACTCTTAAAGCTACAAAAAGATTTTTCATAGGATGTGGCCTTTTCACCCTATGTGTAGTATTATTTTTCAAAGATATCCACAGACAATTGGCTTATTAATAGACTGATACTTAGTTCAATTGCATGTGCCTGGCTGATCCTCCCCAAAATTGGCACACCATTTGCAAATTTGAGGAGGACTATTTCTGAATTTTCCTGTCATTGCTTTCTCACCTCATACCAACTTGTCTTTCCACCCCTGGCTCCTCAGAGGCCCCAAACGTCCACATTTCCTATTTCCAACCACTTTTTCTCTCAACATTTTTCTTCCTTGGCACTTGATTTCTAAATAATTGGAAAGAATTCTGACAATTCAAGATCAAGTTCTCCTTGAGGGTGTGATAAAAAATAAACAGAACATCAGTACTTATAAACACAGAAAAAGCTACCGAGACCTGATTCAGCTTATTAGAGCAAGTTGACTATGAACATGTGCTGGGCCCGCCCTCCTCCCACCCTGAAGAGACTCAGCATGCCTTTATTCCAAACTCCCCTACACTACTGCTGCCACAGAAACAATAAAAGTAACAGAATGCTTGACCAGATACACAAATACATAAAGAGACATCCTTTAAGAAAGATTTTTTTCATCTAAGTTCTTGGATGTCACACATAGACTACATCTGACCAGAGATCTAAAAAATTCCTAAATGTATATAACACTTTCCCCTATAGCCTATCTGTAGCTTGGACACAGGGAAATTATTAAAGGAATTAATGTGATGTTTCTAGTGTATTTAATTCCTCTTTCACAGTGCAATTAATATAAGCTGTCTCAAGGTAGCGGACACAACAGACCTGCGCTGTCTCTGGCACTGCCTCCTGAGCTATGTCTTCACCTTTGACTCTGAGAACTCTTTCTTACCTTTGACTCCTTTCTTACCACATCAGAATAACAAGGCAGAGGACGGCTTTTCATCCCTGTAGCTTGCAGGAGGTTTATTCGCACACAGTAGGTACTTGCACAATATGTGCTAAACTAAGGTGGTATTTCAAAGGTCTTCCTTCCCCTATCCCTCCCTCCATCTTTCCTTCCTTCCTTCCTTCCTTCCTTCCTTCTTTCCTTCCTTCCTTCCTTCCTTCCTTCCTTCCTTCCTTCCTTCCTTCCTTCCTTCCTTCCTTCCTTCCTTCCTGCCTTCCTTCCTTCCTTCCTGCCTTCCTTCCTTCCTTCTTGCTTCCCTGTCTTCCTGCTTTTCTTCTTTATGTCCCAGCTTCCCTGCCCCTTTTTTTCTTTCTTTCCATTCTTCCTTTGCTCTTTGTTGAGCATCTAATCATAACATGCACATATTTATCTTTCAAGGTACAGGAAAACATAAGACAAGCAGATACTTTTATAAAACTTACATCTTTGTAAGTAAGTTTGGGGAAATACAATGACCAAGTAAACACAGAAATAAACCAACTAAGAGAGTGCTGGCACTATGAAGAAAATAAAAATCAAATCACGTGTGATGGTGAGGACAGTGATGTAAGAGATGCTGTCATAGGATGCTGTAGAAATGCTGGGGATCAGTTGCACATCATGTCACAGCCCTGTCTGCTTTCTTGGATTGCTCACTCTGAGGAAAACAGGAAGAAGGGACTCCCTTAGTAGGCATGGAAATCATCTCTGAAGTGAAATTTGACCTGACTGCTGAGCAACAGACTCAACATAGGGTCTTCTCTGGGAAACCCTAGGAGAGAGCGGAATGCTTAACAAGCATACAAGCCCTTGGGAGAGAGACAGGAACTAAGTAGAAAGCAAGTTCAACTGAATGTGTTGTTAGACAAGTTGGTAGAGACGAATTGTGTCGGTGTAGAGACTTGCAGGTCAGAAAAACAAGTACTTTGACAACAAACAAGGCTTATTTGGAAACAAAGCTACAGAAGAGGGGCAGATTACATAGTCTGTACAAACTTGAACCCCAGTCTCACCAGTCCTGCACAGCTCTCTCCACCTCCACTTGAAGCCGAAACAGTGGGAGATATGAGGGTCATTGGGTCCTATTTCTAGCTGCCAAAAACCATTTAAGTAAGATTCTAAATATTTTCACACAAGTATGGACTTTTATCAGAAAACTAATTCTTTGGATCTGCTGATTTGGATCTGTCATGTCATACCTTTGTGTATTACAGTGGTGTCCTTTACATAGGAGGGCATGTATTCCAACACCCACAGTAGATGCCTGAAACTCTAGATAGTGCTAAACCCTGTATGTACCACGTTTTTTTCTATACACATGCATATGATGAAGTTTTATTAATAAATTGGGCACAGTAGGAGATTAATAACAATAAAATAGAATAATTATAATATTCTGTAATAAAAGCTAAGTGAATGTTTATCTTTCTCTAAGACACACACACACATGAACATACATTATTTGTACATAATATTTTTGGATCCTTAAGGTTGACTCCAGTAACTGAAACCATGGAAGGTGAAAGCTTGAGTGGGGGTGGTCACTATTATCTAAGGCTATGCAACAAATTGCACAAAGACTCAGTGCCTTAAAATACAATGATTGTAAATGAGTTCATAGATTGTGTGGATCAAGAATTCAAGACCTCAGCTGAATAGTCTGGCTTAAGATCTCCAAGTGGACTCTTGGGAAGGCTTGACTAGGATGACCACTCCTTCCTGGGTGGGTCACTCAGGAACCAGCCACTTGTGGGCACTGCTTGCAGAGAGAAGCTAGGATGCCTCCCCCATGCACCATACTGTAGGGCTCCTGAGTGTCCTTGGGACATGGTTTTCCTCAGAGTGAGTGATCCAAGAAAACAGGCAAGACTGTGACGTGTTTTGTGACTCATCACCAGCATTTCCACAGCATCCTCTCAGTTACATGGGTCAGTTTGGGGACTACAAAGGGCATGGAAACCAAGAGGTGGAGGTCACTGAGGGCCAACCACAAGTCTGTTTGCTTATCTGTGCTTAGCGATGCTCCAACTAGATCATTTTGATGTCTTTTCAAATCCTGATATTTTCCTCTGTGATAACTTCCACAAATAGTCATGTTCTCCTGGGAACTCTTGTTTTCATTATTTCCTCACTCTGCTGTGAGTTAAGAGCATGAGAAGATGGGTAAGAGGAGTAGGGAGGATTTAGACCCCTCATGTCAGACCACAAAGATGCTACTAGGCTTACACTAAAGCTGACAGCATCCTGGCTGTGGGCAGAAAAAACAAACCTCTAGACCTCTAGATCTTACCTGGTGCTGATGGTCTTTGCAAGACTGGGCTCACCCAATATTCCAAAGCATCAGTGTTGTATCCTCTGTTGCTCCTGGGACTTCTCCAAGCCACACACATACCAGTGCTATCAGCAGGGAAATGTTAGGAGGGGGCAGCCTGACAATGTGGCATTGTCCTGTGGGATTTATGACCAGGTTTCAACAAATGACCTTTTATCCCATTTGTTTTTCCTTGGGCCAGTCAATATGTCTCAACACAGGCTCACGGGGGATGTTTGGAAACACCTGCTTTCAGATTGCTTTTCTGTCGCGTCTCCAACATTTCTGGGCGCTTCTTTCCATTCTTGATTGGCACCATCCTGGCAGTGTCCTGGGATGGAATGTTGTTTTAGGGACGTCCTGAGGGGGTTGGCAGTGGGAGTCCTTGTGAGCAGCTGTGATTTGTGGCAGTGAATGTTTCATAGTTGAATTTGTCTCAGCACAGCTCTTCTGCAACACAGCATGGGATGGAATAATGTTGTAAAAACCCAGAGAAAGGAGACAGGATTGTATGTCAGTGAGGGTTAAGGGGGAAAATCTTTCAAAGTTAAAAAAACATTTTTAAGGTGATACATCACTGAGTCATGTATAATTTGTCAGAAAACTAGGGTTTTCTTATTCTATCTTATGTTTATGTCTCAGGCAGGGTCACACAACCTCTGTGCTGTAGCTTTCCCATATACTAAATGGAGGCTAATACTTTATTTGCTTCATGAGACTTTTGAGAGGATCAGATGAGAAGGTTATAAGTATTAAAAAGTACTTTCAAATGCATTAACAGTTGTGGAGGGGAGGCAGAAAATAAGAACATGACTGCAATGGGTCAGCAATGGATTCAAATCCAGATTCTGCCATTTAGTAGTGGCCTAGTCCCATATGCCTCAAATGGTAATGGCACATGAATCCCTTGGGGATTAGGTTAAGTTGCAGATTCTGATTCGGTGGGTTCTGGACCTAATTCTAATGTGAGCAGGTGGAGGCTCCCCACATCCACAAGCACTTCTCAGATACCAGCAAGGTATTCAAGACTTCCAGTTAATTGTGATGCTAGTAAGAGCAGAGAGCATGAAACTCCAAGGGTAAGGAACTCAGTCTCCCAAGATCATCCTCCACTTTAGAGGCTGGTTGCAAGCCCAGGCTCTTCCCTGCACTTTTGACTAACTGGCTACTGGTTGGTGGTTCCCAGGAATCCTTCTCAAGTTCAACTAATTTGCTAGGATGGCTCACGGAACATTTGCTGATTAGATCATCAAACCACTGCAAAGAATACAAAAGGATCAATAGCCAAATGAAGTGAATGAACAGGGTAAGTGAAAAATCTGAACAAAGTGCCTCTCTCTTGCGGAGCTTGGGATCCTGCAAGGTGGCATGGGAAGCATTTTGCCTTCCCAACCTGGAAGGCCTCCAAAACCTCTCCTGAGGGGTTTTTATGGAGGCTTCATAACACAGGCATGATTGATTAAATATTGGCCATTGACAATTGAACTCCACTTCCCTTTCCTGGAAATTATGGCATGGGACCGGAAATTCCAACTCTATATCATATGGTTGGCTCTCTTGACAACCAAACCCATCCTTAGGAGTTTCCAAAAGTACCACCTCATTAACACAGTAAGTGACACCTTTAACATTTGCCACATTTATATAGTCTTTTGAGAACTGTTTGCCAGGGACTGTGGATGAACACCAAATATGTAAGAAAAAGATATTTTCCTATGCCTAGACTGCATCTCACATAGATCAAATCAAAATCTTCACAGGTAAAATGCAGCATCAGTATTGTTGTGCTAACAATTTAATTACTCTGAAAAATAGGAAAATAATGGCCCTCCCCTCAGAGGCCCCTATTAGACTAAAGATCTTCATGCCATATCTCTTTTATAAAATGCTATCAAGAATTTGTAGTTATTATAGTGTTTTTGTGTTTAGAAAGCATACTTAGCTGTCAAAGAAGTATTGGGAAATAGTCACATTTTTCAGACTGTTCATCATCTGTTCTAGCAGCCCAAGAAGAATGTTGAAGCCCTTGGCATTAGCTTTACAGGATTTTTAATAGTGAAGAGGGGAAAACAATCAGCAAAGAAACAGCCACTTGAGGCTCTCTCTTGAGTTCTCTTCATGTTGTGTTCTCTCTTTGGCATTTTCCTTCCCTCAGGGTGAAACTGCCCTTTTATCCTCTCTTTCCAGGCCCAAGTGTACCCATCCACACATGAGCACACCCAATGGGTCCAACTGTGTCCAATCATGGGGAGAGTGCAATACCATAGGTGCTATTCATAAAGACTATTGGCTAAAGGTCATGAGAACCCTGATAATTACTTTACTCTGCACAAGAGTAAGTAGCCAGTAGCAGCCACAGTCCATCTAGAGCAGCTTGTTTCAATGGACAACTCTGTGACCACAAGAGAATCTGTTAATATGAAGTTTCACCTAAACATCTCTCCCTGGGCCTGGAAGGCTGACATAGGTTGTTACCATGAAGGTAGCCTCTGGTCCTGAATTTATTTCACTTGGCATCACACTGAATGATGGGAGGGAAGGATGAACCATAGATGGGATGCCCTTCATTCCCTAAAGAGAAGACTGCTATGAAAGCCTTGTCTACCCGGCCAGCAGGCACCAGCAGTTGATTTCATGAGATATCAGAGGATGGGATGCCAACACAAGACTGGTTATAGGATGAAGCAAGAAGAATCAGCCATTTTGGAGGGAAGGCTTCCTTGTACTCCTCATCTCTGAATTGGAATAGTAGCCATGTGGGAAACGGGGAGCACCTCTTGGGATTCCACAAATTTGCTCCTTCATTTCCCATCTTTTCTCTTCCCCTTTAGGATGGAAGAATTGAAGAAAGACCAGTGAGAAGTCACTTTTTCCATTTTAATTTTGGGGGGCTAATGTTCACCTCCCTTTCATGGAGAACTGAAAAAGATCATTTTGAATTCCTGAAGGAGGATGTGGTCTCATTTGTTCCAGGACTGAGGTTAGCCATGGAAGTAGTGCCTAGAACTACCAGTGTTGTGAACATCACACAAACAACAATTGGCATGAAACAATTTTACTAGGGAGTTTAAAAATGCCTGAAGAGTGTATGCTAGGATCTCATTGGATCCCACAAGAGGCTGAAATGGCACACTCTGAGGTGTTCTCAAGGGATTTAAGGACTGCTGCTCTGGAATGTTACTCTCTCAGCTTCCAGCTTGGTGATTGCGCACAATGGCATTGGGAGGGAAAATCTTCCATTTGGCAACTAAACCAAGTAATGGAGAGAAAATAGTGTTTTGGATATAATTGATGCTTTTTTAGAATTGATAGGGACTAAGAGAATTCTTATTTATTTTGAAAAAGGGAATTAAATGGAAATACCTGTGCTATTTAAGAAGTCAGCACAGCCCACAACACAGGGGAATGTAACCTCTAGTTGCTGACAACCTAATGTGTGTTTACACCTCTGTCATAGGCTTAGGATAGTGAATCCAGAGCTGAAGAAACTCATAATTTCTTCTGGGGAATCATGCTTCTTATGAAAATAATATATCCTCTTTCTAAGGGTTGGGTGATAATAAGACTCTTTGGATAAACCCCTTTGTTCTGGCTGGTTCCCCAGGACACCCATAGGATCAATTACTGAATATTTTGATTAGACCAGGAGTAACTGCTCCACCCTTCCCTTGAAGCAAGACCTTCTGAGAAGGGAGAGAGCAAACTCTTGGCTCCTTTGATGTACGGGCAGTTATTACAACATATTTGGTGGGCTAAGGTTTCCCAACTAAGTTCAGTTATCAAAAAAAATCAGCATATCGGTCCCTGAGAGGAAATCATCTGAAAATCAAGGAACTCTTGTCTGATGTCTGGGGGTTTAATAGTCTGGACCCAAATCATACCAAGACAGCTGGTTTTGGGCTCAGGGAGAAATATCTTCTGCTCTGGGCTCTCTGGAATAATTCCCTGGAATAACGAGTATACCTTTGGGAAAGTATTTATAATTTCATTCTACATTTCCTTGCCTTTATGCATGTACTATAAAATAAAAGGGCTATAGTGTTGGAAGCCTGTATCAACATCATGGGGGTCACTCCCAGTGAGTGTAACCTGTCTTTAAAGCCTTGTAGTGATATTAAACATTAGCTGAAAACCGGATTGTTGGTGAACATCCGAGACAATGGATTTCCCACTGCTGAGGCCTTCATAGCAGGCAAATTTCCTCATGGTTCATAGACATATAGGAGGGAAAAAAACTGCACTTCTTTCAATTTGTGGAATAAGCTCAGGGAGTCATAATCTGAACACATAAGAAATACGATCTTAAGTTGCACCCTCTGCCAGTGAAGTGGGACGTATCAATTATCCTTGACTGTGGAGTAGCCAGATTTCCCAGAGGCAAGTTTAATCAAGAGAGCAGCGCACTTTCCCACTAACCCTCCAATAGCATTTTCTATGCACAGTTCTCTAACAACATTGGCTTCAAGTGTTTGCTGACACATTATTAATTTTAAAGATTAATCATACCAGCACACAGGTGTTTGGGATAATTCCTGCCTCCATGGAGCTTGCACTCCAGTGGGAGGAAACAGATCATAAATAATAAGCTAAATAAATAAATTAGATGGTACAGTAGTGGCCCCTTATTCACAGCTTAGCTTTCTGCCATCAACTGTGGTGTGAAAATATTACAAATACAGTAAGATATTTTGAGAGAGGGAGAGAGAGAGCAAGAAATCACATTCACATCCCTATTAATATAGTATGCTATGATTATTCTCTTTGATTAGTTATTGTTCATCTCTTACTGTACTTAATTGATAAATAAAACTTTAGCATAGGTATCTATGTATAGAATAAAACCAACAGCATATACAGGATTAAGTGCTATGTGTGGAGTCAAGCATCTACTGGGATCTTGGAATGTGTTCCTTGCAGATGAGATGGGGACTCTGTATGTTGGAAATGACCAGTGTTGCCAGGAAAGAACAGAGAGAAGTGAAGGACATAGGGCCAAGGCCTGGTGTGGCAGAGGTGTAGGCATACTGAGGTTTTACCAAGAGACTAGGCATCACTGAGAATAGGCATTCAAGCAAAGAGGTGAAATAGGTGTGTGAAAGAGAAACCGCTGGACCTAAATGCACTTTAATTGCTCTCTGTTTCATACTTTGCTTCCTGATTCCAGCATTTCTGGAGTTCCTCCTGTGCTCCTGGATAGTAGTGTAAACCTAGGTCGGAGGGGTGGAAGCGGGACAACCCAGGGACAATTCTGTGAACTTGGGGACAGTGCTGCCACTGGAGTCCCTGCCAGTCGGAACCCCACGCTGACTTGCAGTTCCGCTGCCATTAGGAACTTTGAAATTCCTAATGATTGTATCTATGACGTCCTGTAGCACAAAAGAGCTGCAGCACAAAAAAACGGGGAGCCCAGGTACAGCTGGCAAGCAGCATGCCTGGGGTGCACGGAATTCAGGCTGCCTGGGTTCAGTGTGACTTGCAGTGAGCACAAAGTAATTACAACCAAAAGATCAAGGGCACTACAGTCCGGAGGGGCCAAATGTTCCCTGTGAACTTGCTTCAAACACAGATAGAAGGCAGTGGCATTGTAAGCGATGTGAACGACTGAGAATCCCTATTATGCCCTTTCTTATTCATGTTACCTCCCTGTAGTAGCAACCAATCAGCAGCAAGAATTGATAGAATGTGCAGGAATTGAGAAAGGAAATAAAAGTAGTTGAGCCACTTTTGTGCAGCATTGTCATTTCTCTAGTAAGCACAAAATACACGTTCACACGTGAATTACCAAATACTGTGCGTGCGATGCTGGTGACTCCGCATAGGAATTAAACAACCAGATGTTTGCATTTAAAGCTGATATTGTAGAATATATAGATGATAAGGGGGGGAAAAAAAACACAATGTTCTTGCTTTTTGAATAAAGGGACCTGAGTTTTATTTTGTGTCAGGTCCCGAAAATATATAGCTGGTCATGGAAGAGGATAGAGGAAGTCAACTATGAACAGAAGACTCCCACCCAATCATCCCTGCACAAGTCCCAGGGAACCTGGCCTGAGGGAGCATAGGCATACTGTCCCCCAAAACTGCAAATTGCTCCTGGTGGAGAATCATCCCAATGGAAGATGCTGGAACTTCACTCTAGCACCAGAATCCTGGCTGACTGACTCTTTTCAGACAGTCCAGGCTGCAGTCAGAGAATGATAATGAGCAGTTCCCTTCTGAGGATGAGCTAAGTACAGGCAGGAAGGGTAATCATTAGCAGCTCTCTTGTGGATACACTAAGGCCAGCAAAAAATGTCTGCAGACAAGTAATTTGGCTGGGCGTGTTTTGACAATAAACTCAAACCAGACAGAAGTTGGGTAGGAAAGGGAGGGAGAATGAAGGGAGAAGCCTTGAACTTTCCTAGAGAAAACAGCTAGGGCCTCCATGCTTAATGCCCAGAGGGGTGAGCTGAGCTGAAAGAGCAAACATCCCTGGCAGACCATGTGGACTGGAAGGGAAACACCTGCTGGATGTCCTGCCTTTTGTGGCGTCAGACCAGCCAATCACAACCTTGAACATCTCCGTCGGACTCCAGAGTTGTTAGCACCATGAACTTACCTGCTCAGGAGGAACCGACAAGGAAGGAGACAACAACTTCAGCCACCACCTCCCTACCTTAGCTCAGGTTTGAGGGGCCCAGGATGCAGCCCTCAGCTTGGCCATGAATGGGTGAATGTTCCAACAGAGCATTTGGACAGAGGAACTGAGCTTCGCCCCAGGCACTGACGGCTGTGGGCCAGGTCTACACTGTCCGTCTCTCAGACTCCTGCCATCATTTCTGGAAACCTTAAACTCATTTCATTTTCTGCACTGTCTGGACTAATTATTTACTTTTAGAAATCCACAGATTAACAAGTAGAGTAAAGTAGGTTGCTCAGGAATAACAAGATCAGTTACCAGGGAACTGAGGCTCTTGAACTAGTATCGCCATCACCACTGCTGGTAGCAGGTCCCCAGCTACACCCTCATTCCTAAAGGTATTGTTCCCAGTGGTCCATGTTTTTGGGTTTTGTGGAGATTTTTTTATTCTCTGTGGTAATAGAGGAGGGTCACTTTGCCTTTGTCATTTATTGATATCTGTCCCTGTTCTGAACTTCGTGTGGGAGACTATCAGTCAGTATTTACTAAGAACCAGCAAGGCACTAGGGAGTCTGGGTGGGGTTTAGTTTTCTTTCTCCCCTGTCAAATTATGGGTTTTTGAGAAGTCTGAAATGCTCTTTGTTATAAAGCAGCATTTCTCATTTTATTTTTATTAGTATTATTAAAGTTCCTTACAGAAAAAAATAATTAAAATTCTCTTTAACAAAAGAAATGAAGGAATAAAGAATAAAAATTGCCAACTAGGGTTGGGGTTCGGGGACCGCAAACCACTGTTCTATCATCTAAGATTTTGTTCATGCTTATCAGGAGTTACTTTTTACTCTCTTGGGGGTAATAGCATCCCCACTGTAAAAGCTTGCCACAAAAGGCGCATTGGCGGAATCTGGCTAGGAGAGACACAGAGGAGGCAAACCAGCCTGATAAGAAAAGCTCAAAGGTCAGACTTTCTGGCTTTCACTTGGCCTCCAGGTTCAAGTCCTAGGTTTCCTCTCTTAGAATATGGCCCAATATGGTTCATTCCTCATAGTGTTACATGAGGATTGAATGATGGATCAGTACCTAGAGAAATGCCTGACATGTAAGTTTAAATTAAGGCCAATTGGGGAACCATAGTGGTGTTAGCTATCTAGAACCACATAATAAATTGCCCAAACCTAGCAGTTTAGGTTAGTAAACACTCATTAACTCTACTGTTTTCTGAGCATAAGGAGTCAGGTCCAGCTGAGTTGTCAACTGTGACTGGGGACTTTCATGATGTAGTCCCCACTTATGTGACAGTGTTTTCTAACAGCACTTAATGCCCATGCTGAGCTGAGCTAAAAGCTTATTTAAAACCTTTCTGTCTAAAACAATAAGTAAAATATCATGCTATTAGACATGCACATAAAATATAGATTACTTAAAAATATATTTTAAAATTATATCCATCAAACTTAAAAGTCATAGAACAATGTCATTTGCAACATAAAAATTATGAAATAGCTATGGGTAAATTTAAAACAATACTTTTTACATCAAAGTACAAAACATTGCTAAACAAAAGCAAAGACACAAAGTAGAAGTTTAATATTAAGATAACAAAAACTTCTTGTGTTCCCAATCAAAGATCTCTTGTGTTCCCAATCAAAATTATATCATGAATTTTTTGTAGAAACTGACATGCTGATTTTAATTTTACATTAAAATGCAGAGAACTTAGAACAGCCTAAAGAATTAGAGAAAATAGCAACACTGAAGGATACATACTACCATGTTTAAAATTTTTTTTTCAAACTACAGGACTCAATAAAGTATGGTATTGGTATACAAGGGTCAAAATATAAATCAGAGAAACAGAAGAGAGAGTAAAGAAATAGACACAAATATAGATGGCTAGCTGATGTTAAGTAAAATTACTGAGATAATTCATTGGGGAACAATCATCTTTTCAAGAAACCATGCCGGAATAATTAGGAACACATATGCCAATAAATAAAAAATAGAATGGGTAGAGAGATGGTTGGATGGATAGGTGGATAAATAGATGGAGAAATAGAAATGCCTACCTCAACCATATTTTAAAAAGAACTCAAATGAATCTTAAAGTTACACAAAAGCTGAAATCTGTGAGAGAGAAAAAAAAGAAAATCTTTGTCATATAAATAGCACAAAATTCATAATAAAATGTGCTGATAACTTGGACTTCAGTTTAAGTTTTACTCTTCAAAAGTCACTCTTAAGAAAATGAAAAGGAAAACATATACTTAATTTTAGGTACATTTGGACATTCCTACATTGTTAGTAGGAATGTATAATGGGATAGCTGGCTTTGGAAAATAGTTTCTTGTAAAGTTATACATACACTTACCATTCCAATGAGCGATTCCTTTCTTAGGCATCTACCCAGAAGAAATAAAAACATATGTACACACTAGCACACCAGTGTTCAAAACAGCTTCACTTACAACAGCTCAAATCTGAAAAAAGTCCAATGACTACCAACTGATGAATGGAAGAGCCCATGATGAGGAGGCATCCGCAGCTTCGTTGGCGGCAGTGTAGGACAAGACAGAGAGCTGCACTCCAACTCCTACAGGTCCACAGAGGGACAGCGCTTGGTTACTTCAGTTAGAGCCTGTTCCTCAGCTCACCCTATACTGGCTTCCTTTCCTCCATCACACGTGATCCTTCCTTTCCCAACATGTCTGGGATCACACCCAAATAAACCACTTGCTCTTAGACCCTTGTCCCAAGATCTGGGACAATTCAGTCCATGACAATTCTGCTTGGCATGGAGTTTTGATTTGGTTTCAAAACATTCTTCATCCCATAACTGTCCCTGAGGGAAACCTGTGGTTGGGATTCCCCAGTGGCTTTCCAAATGGCATGTGGCTTTGGTCATGATAATGAAGTGCCAAGGTGACATGTAGAAGCAGGAGTTTGCAGGGTTTGTTCTGCTTGGAAATCTGCCACCATGACTAGGACTTTGGAACCCTTCCCTCTTATCCCAGTACCTGTGACACATTCAAGCTAAAACTGGGGAGGAAACAGGTGTGCACTTCACTTTCCCTGGAGAAACACAGCCATCTCTTTCACTGGTTTCACTGGTTATGATTAGAGAAAAATGTCTATTATGACACAGTTGAGTTTTCAAAATTTGTTGAGTGTCTTCTTTGGGCCTAGAACTCTATTAGGCACTGAGACCAAGTAATGAAAAAGGAGATGAGTCTAGCAGATTAAACAAACTAAATCAAACTATGAAGCATTTACAGAGACAAAGTATTAACCTAATGTGTAGATAGGATGGTGTGGGTGGAGGAACCTCTTGATGTTTAGGCTGAGTTTTAAAGGAGGAGAAGGGCTTATCAGATGGAGAAAAGGAAGTTAAGACATCCAGGGGGAAGAAATAAGGTGTGCAAAGACACAGCATGCCCAACATGTTCAACCATGTGTGTTCTGCAGAGAAGCTGGTGGGAGAAGTTTATTACAATAAACAAGTGTGAAAGAAGGAGGTGCAGGTGGTGCTTAGAAATGGTCACCCAGCCTTAGTTTCTTGGGTGATTATAGAGAGTGGGTGGAATGTGAGGATACCAGAGAGGCCAAGTGAAAACAAATTTCCCAGTGAGCAGGAGAGGATTCGGGGTCCCGTCCTTGGGATCGAAGAAGCTCAGAACACACCTCCCTGCTACCCACCCCTGTTTCTCACTCTACACGCACCAGCTCCTTACAGCTGCCACTCAAACAGCAACTCTTTTTCTCCTCTGCATGAAAGAGAAGTCTTCCCTGAAGGTCTTTAAAGATTTCTAGACAATGACAGGGCCTAGGCTGCCCATTTCCTGACCTGTCAAGCCACACACTGTGCTCTGTGCAGGGAGAATTGTAAAAATGAGTCGATTGTTACTGTCCATCTCCCCTTTCCTTCTGACAATGCTGATCATTTTTGCCAGATGGTCGTGATATGTTTTACAAGATCCTAGGCAGTCTTATCTGCTAAAGTACTTAGATTTAGTATTTACGGTGTTAAGGAGATTATCTTCTAAATGCTAATGTTTGGCAGACACCAGAGCTACCCAATCAGATGCTTTGGCTTTGGGAAAGCTTCTAGAAGGGGTTCTGCTGGGATGAAAAGACCCCCAAAACCTGACATTTTTTCCATACTATAAAATAGCCAAACACACTTCCTTTGCACATTTAGAAACAGTGTGGTAGATAGAAGCCAGAGCTGCAGCCATCTCTAACCTTCCCAGTCTATCTCTGTTTTGACTGAAAAATTATGAATTTGCAAAGTTTGTTTGGTTTGGTCTTGGCATACTGAGAAGTGAGAGGTGGAAGTGAGTATCAAGACACTATAATCGAACCTCATCTTCTCACTTCTCTATCAAACATGTCAATGTCAGTGGGAAATATGCTTCCCTTCTCTCCTCTCCTTATGCTCTGCTGCCTCCTTCCCATGCACCAATCCTTATATTCAGGAATATAAATATAAAACAACATTTGATCCTACCTGCAAGAGGTTCCCACTGTCTCCAGGGAGTAAGTGCCAACACAAGTAAAAGTCTCACTGTGCGGTGTCTATCCCTGGAGCATCCCTCAGATTCTGTCAGAAACACCAGGTCTCATCCCCAACACACATCCCCTGAATCAGAATTTGCATTTGAACATGATCTCCAGGCGACTGATATGGACATTGAAGTTTGAGGGACATTATTCCTTGCTCTGAGAAGCAACAACCTAAGCACCCCTTTTCGCCAAAAAAGCATATGGACTGAAAAAAAATGGAAGAATTCTAGAACAAGGGAACTCAGCAAATCATATGGAAACAAACAGCCAACTCTGACAAAAGCTGAATGTGAACCAAATAGATAGAGATTGAGTAATGAGTAGGAGACTGCAAAATCAAGTGAAGAGACAGTTATGGAAAAAAAGTTACAATCTTTAGTTTCTAATTCTAGGACTTGTGTCTCTCCTCATCTAGCTACATTTTATTGGACAAATATCAGTTCTTCATACAGCACAAGGGGATCATGGTACCTGACCTGCTGACCTTAGTATGTGTCTGTTTATAAATATTGAATATGCAATTGGAAGTTGCAAAGTGCATATAAATCTAAGTTCTAATTAAAAAGCTAGACAAATTGACAGAAATTGATGGCAAAGCTTTTAAGAGAAATAGAACCAACTGTTCAAGCTGGACGTTGATCTAGAGCATGATGGTTCACAGATCTTTGACTGACTCAAAAACTTTAGCATATCTACAGGCTTTCTGATTCAGTAGGTCTGGAGCAGTGTCCAAGCATTTGCATTTCTAATAATTTGCCCATTGTTGTTCATGATCCTGGTCTGGGTACCTCACATGCTATAGGATTCATATATAAGAAAGAAACATTTGGGGACATCTAAAAACAGTGGTTTTCTACTCTCATTAAAAGTTTTTCTTCAGGCACTAAGACTCTTCAGACTAAGACCTGGCATGGAAACTGACCCCTCTAGTCTTCTAGAATGGACCCGTGGCTTCCCTAGGCAAGGAAGATGTATGGGAAGAGTCAGAACAGGATCCCAGAGTAGCAAATCAAGCTGGGATAAAATGACAACCACTCTTCATCTGAAGATTTTGTCAACCCTAGAGGCTCAATTTAAATTCCTGGATTTAGGGACTAAAACCTCAAAGGCCAACCTGTACAAGTAAGTTCAGGATCTGAAGCATACTTTCCAACCCCCGTAGAAGAAAGCACTCAGAAAATAGACTTTCTCTGATGAGTGGATTTTTTGTTTGTTTGTTTGTTTGTTTGTTTGTTTGGAGATGAGACCAGAGAAAAAGAATAAGAGATGATTTGTGTCTTTGTTTTTGAAATATTTATTGAAGAGCAGCTAGATTCCAGACTTAAGTTTTGAATGTAAATTTATAGACAACAGTGTGTAATCTTGAAACAACTTTCTGAAAAATAGTAAGTTCCCATCCCCATTGCTATAATACTAGTACATCTTTGACTCCTTCTCATTTGCATCCATCCATCCATCCATCCATCCTTCTGCTTTCTGTCTGTCTGTCCATCTTCCCATCCACCCATCTATTCATCCATCCATCATCCATCTTTCCATCCATCCATCCATCCATCCATCCATCCATCCATCCATCCATCCATCCATCCATCCTTCCTTTCATTCAACACCTCCAGGCTCTGTTCCAAGTTTGTGTGTCTGTGAGAAGGGCACCAAGAAGCAGGACAGAGGGGTGTAGGAGTGTACAGACAAGCAAGTACAATACAACCCCAGAAGCCAGTGATTTAGGGAGATTACAGATAGAGTATCACCAGAGTCCTAGGCAAAAGAGAGCACATCCAGCATGGATTGTGTCTGCCCACGGAGAAGAGTGGAATAGCATCTGTCAGGTAGATGCGCCCTCCCTTTCCTCTGAATCAGTGTATAAGATGGCACCAAGTTATAAGCAGAGGCTATGAGGGAACCCATTGAATCTTCAGGTAAGTGACTTCCAAGTCAAGCCCCAAGATTTTGATTTCCAACCCCTTCTAGTGAAATGTGATGAGATTTCTTTTCCGTATCTCTTGCAAAGAAATGTAGACAATGTGCCTGGTTTCCTGGTTCTGGCATGGAAAGTTTTTCCCCCTTTGCCAACAGAGTATTCTGTTTTTATCCAAAGAGTGCAGTGCCAGGGTCTGGGGACCTCTACCCGAAGCTCTAGCAGTGTGGCAACTGAGGTGCAAGCCTGGGGAAGGTCCTTAGCATCAGAACAAAGGTGTGGCTTCTGGTCACAGACTACACTCCTGTTTCTATCTTCAATCCTTACTTTATTCAGTATGAATTTGTTGAATGCCTGCTAGGTACTGTCAAGAGTTCTGGGGACACATTGTGAACCAGAAAGTTCAGGGTTATTTTTATGTATATATAAGCTTGTATTTTATTAAGGGAAGACAAAAAAATAAGCCATTTGATTCACAAATAACCACAATAAATAATGGTGACTTTACTTGGAGGTCAGCAGGCTCTCTTCTGCATCTGCAGAATGACATGTAAGGTAAAATGGCACAGGTGTGGACTTCTTTGGCCAGTCAGAGCAGGGCCTTTCAGTAGGGTGCTGCAAGGCAGCCCTCAATGATGACCCGAAGCTATCTGATCAGAAAGTCCTTATTGTGACCTGAAAACCGGACTTCATTTGCACCACAGTCTTTTAGTCTGTGAAATGGAGATAGTGCTGTTGCTCTCACAGGGTACAAAAATTCAAAACAGATGGCATTTGCAAAGCACCAGATACAGGGCCTTTCAGGTGTAGAATCCTCACTCATCCTTTTAATTCTTCCCTCCCCATTATCTTGGGCTCTGGCACAGGCAATGACCTAATGCAACCTCCTTAGAGGTGAATCCTTTACAACTCCAGTATCTCTGATGCTTCTTGCCCTCCTTGGATGCAGACCCTCCCCCAGAAGACAAGGATGTGGTGACCACTTAGCACTTAGAGCAAATTCTGAAAATATGCAGACCCTTGATCTCTACATCTCAACCCCTAGAAAAGAGAATTCTGAAATTTCCAAACTGCTTCATCTCTTTTGGATGGTATGAGAACTTGCTGTGTGTTTCCTCATGAACACCTGTGTTTATATGTGTACTATATTATAAATAATCATACATATCTAGTCAGAATGATTTTTTATTAATGGTCACAACATGTACCATTTGTGAGACAAGTGACTGGGCTTTAAGAGATTCTTCACAGACCACTCCTCTTTTTTGTCTCCCTTTCTGGGTCACCTTGGCTTTGTTTTCTTTTTCTTTTGTTTGTTTGTTTTTTGAAACTAGGTCTTGTTGTATTTGCTTTATTGCCAGGGGTAGTCCTGACCCCCAGCCTCAGTCTCCCAGGTAGCTGGGATTACAGGTGCTCACCTCCGTGCCTGTCTGCTTTTTTTGAGACAAGGTCTCACTATGTTGTCCAGGTTACTTTTAAACCTGCAAGCTCAAGTGGTCCCAGGTCTCTTGTGTCCCAGCACTTGGGCTACAGACATGTGCACCACCATGCCCAGCTTTCACTTTGGCTGCATTTACCATCAGGGCAAGAGAGGCAGGTAGTATTAGCAATGAATGGAGTATTTTTCTAAAATGGAGAAAACCTTCTAGGTGAGGGCGTCCTATTGTTACTAAGGCCCTCGACAGAGGCAAATTTTGCTGTTCTGGCTTCTCTCATGTCAGCTTGAAGACTTAGGAGGTAAGGACTACTCAGAGTCCAGGGCATGTTTGCTCTTGTCAGAGCCACTGTCAGAGGAAAAGAGAACTGGGAGTGCTGGGAACTCTATTAAAGAGGGTTTCTGACTCTGAAATCTGGCTATAATCTCTTGACCAGAACTTGACAGATGTGAAGATGGTGGAAAGCAGAAGTGATGTTCTAGGAGAGAAAAAGGGTGGGCCGAGAGACAAGTCTTTGGCAGCTTATGGTGGTTGGGTGTTTTGTTACTTGATACTTGACTTCTGGCATCATATATATGTATGTATCATATATATAATCAGTTCATATATATATATATATACACACAGGCATGCATATGTAAACAACATCATTAATGAAAAATATTACAGTGTTTTGAATTGCATCACTCTGATTGGCTACCTGCTCACTGCCTGAACTGCCTCAGACAACTCATGGAGAACTGTGCTCCACATAGAAACAGGAACATACTGAGCGCTGTGCTAAGAGAAGTGCCCGACTTCAGCCTGGCTTTTTCTTGCAGCCAGCTGTGTTCCTCAAGGTGACCCAGTCCCTGTGCCACTGAATTCTTTGCAATCCTGCCAAACCACTGAACATTCATTGTCCCAAACCTCTTGCCTGACCATTTCCAGTAATTCTCCACCAATTCCACCTGTAATTTTCCTATTTTGTTCCCTCCCTTTTTACTTCTCCACAGTCTAGTTTTTGTTCTCTAGCTGTTCTTCATTCAAAAACCTTAGCCAACTTTTTCTTAGTTGGAATCTCTGTCCACTACTTCAGCTGTCTGAGTAAAACCTGGCTCACCACCTTTAACAAGTGTCTGGCGTTATTGTTCCTCGACATTACTTAATCTAGATAAATGGGTTTCCTCATTATAGCATGTACATCATAATAAGATAGAAATTCTAATTAACTCCACACTGTTACATGAATAACGGCATCTGGCTTGTGTTCTAAGTGCTATTCAGTACCTGTTACTGGAATTATTGTTAGCTGCTATCACAGTAAGGGGTTGTAGAGGGGCAGGGTGCGGGGGAGATAATGGAATTGCTTCTGTGTTGCTTGATGACTTATTAAACCTGGCTGAGGCACCAGTCTGTAGTTGACACGTTCTCTGACCAGGGAAGAGACAGCACATTGAGGTTTTTTGTCTTATGATACAGTCTCTGTGCTGAAAGCTCTGATCTCCCTGATTTTCTACCAGATCTTGAACCAGCATGCTGTGATAACTCAGAGAAATGACAGCTGCAATGGGATGAACTGATTACATCCTTCCTGCGTTCCTACCCAGAGATCAACTGTCCTTACCACTCCTCAGGAGAAACTGTAGTTCACTGACCCAATGACTTACATCATTGGCAATTAAGGATGAAAACTTTCCTCTTCAGTTGCCCAATCTGTGAAGTCTGAGGTGAAAACATGGCTGGGTCAAGGGATCAGGGATCTGCTTCCCATAATGAATGACCTGAGGCCAACAGACTTGGTGTCTTTAGTCCTGGGACTGAGTGCCAGCTGGTGCAATTAGTGGGTTTTCACGGACCTTCTTGCAATGGGGAAATAGCCATACTGAGTTGTTACCTTGGCACTTTATAATCTGACAACCCTTCTCCCTTCCAATCTCCACATCTAGATAAGGATCTGAATTCAGGACACCTACCCGAGATCCCCCTTTGTTTGTCCATGGCATTTTTAAAGATAACTACCTAGAGCTGAATTCATGAAAATTAGTGACCTCCACCCCAACCACTTTATAAGCAAGAGGTACTTGTTACCCTACTCTCTGTCTTGTGTTTGTTGGTGACATGGGCCCTCAATAGAGGCCTTCCTAACCCACCCCATCCTCTTTCTGGGCTCTGTAAGCAATGAGTCTTGTGAGTTCACTTCCCTTAAGAGTGTATTGAAACTGAAAAGACAAGCTTCAATGCTCTTGAAGTCCCTGTTCCTGACCAAGTTTAGACGTGTAAAGAAGATGTCCATACTAGAGGGGTAGCTATCAAAAAATCAGGAACTCTCTTTAGTCCTGACTATTTCTGAAAGAGCCACTTTCAACATGTGGTTCCCAGACAAACTGCATCAACACCACCTGGGAACTAGCTAGAAACACATACACTAGAGCTCCACCCAGCCTGACTGAATGAATGATTCTGGGTCTGAGGTCCAGCAGCTGTGTTTTAAAAATTATCTTAAGTTACACATCCAAGTTTGAGAACAAGTGCTTTAAGAGACTAGGTTCTAATCTCAACATTTGACATCTTTTCCTCCCCCTTGTTAACATGTTGCCAGGGTGTTCCCAGGGACCCCAAACTATTAAGGGGTGCATGGTAGGAATCCTACCATCTACCACATAAGGACAATGTTAAAACCAGAGTTTTAGTGTGAAAGCTCTTTAACAGATTAGAGTGCATAGAGGGAGAAGAATGTTTTTAATAAACATTTCCCAATAACTCTCCCAATTATCCACCCCTTGTGAACAAATGCTCACCCAAACAGGGTCTGCCCAAAGCAGGACCGATGAGACATACAATTCAGCTACAAATGCGAGTAACCATCTGACAGGGGACCACAAAAAGGAGGCACTGGAAAACATGGACAAAAAGAGAAAGTCAGAGTCCAAATTGTACCAAACAATCCACCATGAAGTGAAAACAAGAGCTGCCACTGTCTCTGCAAAGGGCCAGGAGACCATCCTCCCCAAACGTGTCTCAACCAAGTGTCACATCTTCCTCCATGCCTCCTTCCATGTCTCCTTTCCAGGAACACCAAAGGACAAAGAATACCAGAGGCAAGAATGGCCAGAATCTGCATGTGTTTATTTGTATATCCCAAGTGCCTGTTCTTCTCTGCCCCTGCTTCCCTTCCTCGGGAAGTCTGGATCCCAGTTCCCTGGGCTCCTGTTCTGAGGTGGAAAATGGTGCCTTGGATGGTGATGCTTCTCTCCCCTTTATGGAGATGCTTCTGTAACACCCTTGCTATGAAAGCTAAATTTTCCACACTAATCAATCAATCTCAAGCTCCTATCAACTAAACAATATGAGCTATGTTCTTGTTAAAACAAGAGCCTCAGGGAAGATGTCAAGGAAAGATGAAACTCAGCCATGCATGCCAACACTTCCCTTCCCTGCCTTCTGGTCACTTCTGCGTGGTCATTGCACCTTAGCTTTTGGTCTCAAACGGGTCAAGAATAAAAAGACTATATTCTGCTCTTTGGTGCTCTTGTGTCTCAAATCCTGGTAACACCAACCTGACTGCTGTATGTTTATTTCTCTGTTTAAATGCATCATATGGTTTTTGCAGACCTGGAAAGCTGAATCTCAAAATTCCCTCTGACTAATCACCTAGTACTTCCTTTAAAAGTCTGATATAATCTGTTTGGGTTGCTAACAACAGAAGACAGTTTGTAGAAGACAGCTGGTGCTTGGCCTGCAGACGGGAGACAGAAGTAGCAAACCAACTACTACATTTACAAAGCTGATTGGCATCAAAAGAGGGCATGGGAGAGGACAGAGATGTGAGATTGCAGTGTCCATCTCTCACTGAGACTTCTCACCAATATCTTTTTGGGCTTGTCATCTCTCTCTGAAGTGTGCTAAGTCCAATAAACTAGTTACGAAAGGACAAATATTCCTATATCAGTCAAATTCATAGACAAAAAACCCAAAGAACTGTTTACCAGGCCTGAGGATAGGAGAGAGTGAGGAATGCATGGTGAGTGGGTACGGAGTTTTAGTTTTGCATCATTAAAAATTCTGGAGATAGATGAACTTGAGGCTGCCGGATTGTACACTTACAAATGTTTCAACAATTATATTTTATATTATGTGCATTTTGTCACAATTTTTGAAAGGTAAGAGGTAATTGACTTTCTGTTGGCCTAAAACCATCAAGCCTTAGCATCAAGACCAAAACTGAAACCAGCTCAGGAGGCCGGCATGGCCCTTATTCCTCTCCAACTCCTTTGGGCACACGGGTTCCCTTCCCCCAGTCACCACGACCTTCACTAGATTTATCAGAAATTCCATGTGGCCTTCTGTCCACAAAATCTGTCTCCAGTTTCTTTAACTACCTTCTATTCTTCTGTGAGTACCCCTAAATGTCAGTCAGTGCATTCCCTAAATATATGTATTTACACTAACATGAAGGCAGAGGCACAATGGTCTTATTTAATGCAATGTTCCCAGAGCCAGTGCAGTGTCTGGCCAAACAAAGAACTTAACAAAATATGTTTGACACAAATAAATCAGAAAATGGAGAAGTTGGGCTAATTTCCTTCAATTCCCTTGTAAGGGCCAACTTAACTGGATAAAACCTGATGATCAAATTTTCTGGTTTCAGAACCCCTTAATATTCTTGGAAATGATTGTTTATGGGATTACATCTATCAGTAGTTGCCACTTTGGAAATTAAAATGGATTCTTTTTTAAAAGCAAGAATATACCGTGGCATTTCACTAAGTACACAGCGGTGACATAACACATGTTGGTCTCTGGAAGATTCTATCATAAACTCATGAAAGATGAGAGTGAACTAAGAAAATTCTCATCAGTAGCATTATAAAAGCAGTCTTGACTTTACACATACTCTGAAAGCATTTTAGGAGCTACCCCTTGGAACCTGCTCTTCTAGGCATTTAAAATGGCAAGTTCCTGACTTGAGTTGGTGTGCCTCAGAACACCAGAAGCTTGGACTGAGCTTTCTAGGAGCACACAGGCACATTATGCTGCTTTCAAGGCAGGACTGGTGTGTCCAGAGTTAGGCTGTCTTTTGTGTCAATGGTGAGAGTGTAGAAAATCAGCACATGCAGCGGTACCCATCGAGTATCTACTATGTTCCATGTAGGCATTTAAAATAGAAAGACACGCAGGTCATAGCTTTGTTTCTTGCTTCCCCATGGCAACATCTGAAACATGTGAAAGGATTCTAGGTTCATGACAAGCCTTTGGTTTTAGACACATGCTTATAAAAGGTAGATTTGCACTGATAGGGAAAAAAACTGTCTAAGTATTGAGTATTAATAAGATGAAGGTTGTGAATAAGTAACTTTATATTTAGCATGAGAGGAGACCTGTAGTCAACCCCCAGGAATATAGCAAGGGATAGCTGTGGTTAAATTTTAAGGAAGTCAAAACTCTATTATGTGGGAGGCAATAACCCAACCTCCCTGTTGTTCAAGGAGTGATATTGACAGATATACATACCAATAGAAAGATTATATATATATATATATATATATATATATATATGCACACTCACAAACACAACATGATACAGGTGGATGTAGATATATAGAGATATAAACACATAGACATAGATCTACACACATCTTTTTATTCATTCATTCACTCATAGATGGACATTTAGGTTATTCTGATAACTTGGCTTCTGTGACGAACACTGCTATGAATTAAAGGTGTAAAAATGTCTTCAAGGCATTGATTTCACTTCCTTTGAATTTATACACAGAAATGGGATTTTGGGATTGCTGAATGCCTGCTGTTTTCTGTAACATATATAATTCTTTCAAAGTAAGAAAATAAAAATTATTTTAATTTAAAGACTATATCCAAAGGGCAGCAACTCCTAGTTTGGTCACCTTGTCAAGGTCAAGGAAAGGAATCTTCCTGATTTACCTGGGGACCAGCATATCTATGGTGCCCAGTTTGGAGAAAGACTTTGAGGAGGCAGCTGTATTCCACTGGGAACACAGCACATCACATCAAGGCTTCTGCGTGCTGTCACTGATTTAGAAGGCAAATCCCCTCTGAACCACATCCTCTGGGGACAATTCAGACAGACCCAGTTTAAGCAGATTACATTGAAGGGCTGGTGGAGGCTTGACATGGTTGGCACATAAATTTGCAGCAGCCAAGAAACAGGATGGGAAAGTGTATAGTGTAATAATGGGGTAGTGGTCTGCTTTATAGGAAAGAAGCAGGAGGGGCAAGAAAGCACAGATTGCTCAGGGGAGACATTTCAGTGTCTCTTTGGGGCTTGCACAGATCTTGCCAGCAGGCACTGGTTTCCTGGACCATCCACAGGATCCAGACCGCTGGCCCAAGTCACCTGTAATTCCCAGGTGGTTTGAGGCACTTGCAGCAAGTGTTAAAGACTGCAGGAGTGGGGCGGGATCCTGCTATTATGTAATGACAGCTGTCTACCTGCCTCATACTCAGGCGTCTGGGAGCTTTGTGACACGGTGTTTTCGAGAGAGATTATGCAGGTTGAAACCTGTTTTTCAGATTGAGAGCAGGAAGTGAAAATGGAGGCAGAGACAGGTAGCAGGTGGGAGGACAGGAAGCAGAGAAGAATAGTGAATTTCCTGGGGTCTGCTCTGTGCAGTGTTCTCTCAAGTTCTCTCATCTAAATGCCCAGCAGATTGGACTTAGTGCCGCTATCACATTGTTCACGCATGTGCCCATCGAGGCAGGGAGTTTCGGTAACTTTTTCCTGTTCACAGCCTATCTGATCCTTCACTGGGGCCCTTGCTACCCCTCCAGCTTTGGTCTCAATTAAAGTTAAACCAGCACACAATGAAAATGGTCTTCACCTATCATGTAAGAGAAAGTTTTCATGTTAACAGTTTCTTCTCAATTTCAGTGACCCCCGACTCTAGCATTTGCAGTCCCAGATATATCTGTTACAGATGAATTTTTCTCATTTAAAAAAATTTTTATTTGTTTAAAGCAGGGCTAGATAATCCTCTCTGAGGAGATATTATAAGTCCCCACCAAGGGAAAGGGAAATAAGTAAGCAGGACTTGCAGGGACAGCTCAAACCCAGTGGCCAATGGTCCAGTGTCCCAACAGCTGGAAGGCAAGCAGGCAGGAGCTGAGCATCATCTTGATCTGAGGCCCTGGGGCAGGAGGCAAAGTAGGAAGTAGGTGGGGAGCAGTAGGAACTGACACAGAGCAAAACCACACCCATTGACGAGGAAGGGTGTGTCCCATTCACTAGGCTGGGGCAATGAAAGGGAACATCTGCTCTCTGTGTAAAACAGAGGGAAAGGATTGGAAGGAAATCCATGAGCAACATTCCTGATGGCTTTACTTCCTTCTTCTGAATTATCTTTATTTTCTTATTACAATTTCTTCTTTTCATTTTCTTTAAAAGGACAGGAGGAGAGAAATCTCCAAGATTTGCTTTCACAGACAGAATTTCCTCTCCTGCAATCACAGGAGGCAGAGGAGCTTCAGCGATTCACTGTTTTTAGAACATTTTATTTTTCTTAAATCAGTTCAGATACATAGCTAGGAAATAAATGATGCAAAATTTTAA